>OZ005740.1:66506438-66732013 GCA_963930735.1 Dioctria linearis
ACTTTATGCTGATGACTCCCTTACGTACGCCCACTCCATGTCATCCAATTTCGCTGCTACGAAAGTGGAGCGTCATGTCCTCATACTTGACGAATACTACAGAAAATGGGGCATCAAAATCAATCTTAATAAATCTGAAATGATTTGCATCCGAAACCCTTCCACAAGGGGAAGACCCAATCTCGCCACACGAGCCAACAACATAGAAATTGAAGTCAATAACGAAAAGCTCCAGCCTTCAAAGAACGCCAAATATCTTGGTGTCTCTTTCAATAATCTGTTGAAATTCAACAACCACGCCAAGCTAACCATGAGGAAAGCAAACTACGCTTACTCCCTACTCAACCCTATTATCAGAAGGAGAAACGGTCTCCCGAAAGATACAAAGCTGCTTATATATAAACAACTCATCCGCCCAATCATATGCTATTGCTTCCCCATCTGGCACACCATTTCACCATCCTATATGAAGCAAATTAGCGCCCTCGAAAGAAAGATCCTAAGGGCCTGTACAGGAGTGTATAGAAAACCTGACGGACACTACTTTCCCAACACCTTTTTGTATGACAGTGCAAACATCACTCCAATCGAGGACTACCTCCTTTCTCTCGCGGTTCAAACAACTTGAGAAGATCTCTCAACATCCTAACCCCCTCATTAGCCAGCTTTCAACGCAACTTCAAGTTGAAAATCACCACTACTTATCACCTCTCCACCTAATCAACTCGGAAACGAGAAACATTTATTACCTGGGTGAAAGATTTACTTTCTTCACTAGTGCAGGAAGCCATCATCGTGGATAGGACAACATCCAGGCATCTCGATCATCGTGGGATTTATCAACGCTGGACCATTCTGGACTTTCGGGATATTTCTCACCATGCTGGAAGAAGCGCCGGTCTCCAACTTACAACAAGTTAGAGAAATCTCTAACATTCCACAACTTCCCACTACCATCCAACTTCCCTATTCCTCTAAATTCCAAAAATATCAAATAACAGACAAGAACACAGCTTGCCGTCGCGCAACAGGCTGTAATAATTTCGACATCGTGTAACCTTAAGTTAATATAAATTCGAACAATCAAAGTGCAAAGTGAATCAAAGACAAAAGTGAATTCTAGGCCAAAATTAAAGCCTGTACGTAATCATTTTCAAATATCCCGGGATATCGGTTCGGTAATAAACTCGCCATAATTCGTTTTATTTCGTTAATCGCGTGTGAAGAACACTTGACACTTGGCAGAAGCACCCATTCCCAATTCAGAATTTGATCGGAACACATCAGAATTTACTCTGTTTTCTGAATTATCCAATATCCAATTTGCTTCTATTCAAGTAGGAATTTACTCCTATTGCAGAAATATACTTCTACAATAATTACATCCCCCACCTGAGTAGGAATTTACTCCTACTGCAGAAATTTACTTCTGTTTTTATTTTCCTTCCATCTAAGTAGGAATTTATTCCAACTGCAGAAATTTACTTCTGCTTTACCTTTACCATCTAAGCAGGAATCTACTCCTGCTGCAGGAATTTACTTCTGCCTAGTCACTTGATTCTATCGTACATACATTTTGCTTTGAATTTATTTCACGCATCTTTTTTTCAAGAAGAAAGGAAAAAAAACCTCTGTGGCAGCATTTTTTGGAACTTTTGAATTTTAATGAATTATTTGAATTAACTTAGTTTTAGAATAATAGTCATAAGTAAATGAATTACAGTAATAGGTTAGGGAATTGAATTCTGTGATATTGTTGTAAGCAATTATATTGCAACAAAGAATTTTAAATTTGAACTTATAAAAGTTGAGTTATGTTTTAAACCGGCACCTTTCTTCGCTTGAGCACAGATCTCACATATAGTCTTTTCCTTCTTGCGGTGAAGTGGGTAAGTAATTCCTTCATTTCAATTTTAATATTTCGATGAACACTTAGCAGAGCGATTTTATTGCCGGGGCTAAAAAGGTAATTTAAAAACAATTTATTTTTATGAAATTTTAGATATAACAATGTAATTATGTAAGCTGCCCTAAATAGTAAACAAATACTTTTTTAAGTTATTTAAATAAAACAGTGCGGCGAACGTGGAAAATATTAGTTACCATATTATAATTAGTTGCAACAAAAGATGTTGTTTTAATGACGTAGAACTCTATTTTGCACACGTCCTAAGGGCCACGGAAGAAAGTTGTAAAATGGGAACACCAACTGTTGTGAGTCGCTACATACTTAACAAAGAATTGTGGGTAAAAATTTGGCTTATCAGATTAACAAAAGTTGGACTGCTGGTGGTGGAGGGGGGGGGGGGTGGTTGAACCCCCTCAGTTATCGCCAAAAACCCAATAATATTTGTTGTTGTGTGTATTATGAGTTGTGATTATTTACATTAAATGTTTCGTCGGTATTCTGCGGTTTCACCAGGAATTGATTTCAGGTCTAATAGTTTTACTTTTACTCCACAGTCTGGTCAAAAATATCGCACAGTTTAATATTCTCTACTATTGGAAGAATCAATGTGATAGCGCTACAAAGTTTGTTTTGTTTAAATCTTCATAAAGTTACTGAAGAAACAGCGTCACATTTTATTCTGGCCAGTCCAAGCAGCTTAGTTATCAATTTAATCAATTTAAACAGTCAGCTTAAAGCTGAGCTTATGAATAGGTACATGAAATACAAAAATTTTTGTCTTTAGCAGTTTAAAAAAATTCTTTGCTACTTAGATCTGCACCTTTAAAATATGACAATATATTTGAGGAAGTTCCCGTCCGTTTGTCCACCTTAATCGTAAAAGATTACTAGTCGTACTTAGATACATTAAATTTCAAATCAATAACAACTGTTCATCAATATACTTATATAGCTTCGATGTCCAGATTAATCAAAGCAATGATTCGTCCAAACTGTTGGGCATTAGAATCCGAGTTTGCATATCGTCAACATAGAGATGGATCTTGTGGTGGGAAACCACTTGAGTAATGTCATTAATGACAAACTGAAAAGAAGAGGTGCAAGCACAGAACTTTTCAGAACCCCAGGGATCAAAGGTAACAAGTCAAACTCATAATTGTTAATTGAGGCAAGCAGTTTTTGCGGCCGAAGAGAAAGTTAAAGATGAGTTTCGCTGCTCTATGGCTAGGTAGGTGAAACGGGTGTCGCTAGGAGTGACTGCAATGCTTCACTCAGATCTCCAGTGTCTTCATTGGGAATGTTCTATGGTTAAAACTGTACTCGTTTTGAAGCTTCCTGCAGAGAATGGTATATTTTATCGCATTGAAGGCCTTTAAAAATTTAATAATATGAGAACAGTTAACATATCCGAACAATATCCTCTTATATCATCGGTAATCCTCAGATTATAAGGATACCTATGTTTTAAACGCAGATCAGATCTACAATCATTCACAAGAGAATTCCCCACCACCATCCCCAACATTAGTTTCCGAATAAAATATTCCATCATAGTTTTAATATGCCGGATGATCCATAGTTTTAATATGCCGGATGATCCAATCGTTTTTAAGGGATATGGACAATGCGTACATATATTTAAGTTTCCGTTTTAGTCTACTAGGAACTTTAATTCACAGGGGCACGATAGAATAAGTTTAACGAAAGTAGGTTGCATAGGATCAAAACCCATTGTGTACGATCTTACGCCAGTAAGTGCCGTACATACCTCCTGTTCAGTCATATGTACAGAATAAAACCCTCAGTAGCCACATTATGGATAAATTTAGCATATTTACTATTAACATTTTTATCTACGTTTTCCGGATTACCCGCGTTATAAACAAAATATATAATGAGTGCTATAGCAAGTACTCACCCCAACCGTTTCACTTCAAGTTCCATTGAGCGTGGTAACCGGGTAACTGCCTAAATTGTTATTTACGATTTGAGCTATGCAGATGGTAACGGTGCATATGCTGTTGCTGTGGTTGTTACAATTGTTGTTGCTGTTGTGCAGAGTTTTGCGAACTAGTATAACTCACTCGATAGCTTTTTAATGAAAGTTTATTTCGTATCAACCCTGAAGATGTGTTAAAGATGGGATCACATGTTCGTGTAAACTGTTGTTGCGATTGAAATTAAGTCGACGTTTTATTTCAATCGCCTCACGAACATGACGATGAGTATAATAAGGCTCGCGAGCCAGGACTTCTGTCTTTTCAAAATGAATCCAAGGATGTTCTGTTGTATGGTGCAGAATATGATCGCAAATTGGTGATTTTTCCAGCTGATTCATGCTTACAGCATTTATGTATTCTTTCAGGTTGTTAGCAATACTTCTTTGTGTTTGCCCAATATAATATGACCCACAGCTACAAAGGACTCCGTATACGCCTGGTGTTTGGAGTGGAAAACGATCTTTTGGTGATTGTAGGTGGATTATCACCTTCTTGGGTAGTAAAAAGATTTCACACCGTGTCGCTTCAAAACTTTTCTCACTCGATACATAACAACTGCTCCTGGTTTCTGTTTCTTTCCCTTGACAAAATAGGCTTCAAAGTCCGTTGTTTTTTTGTGTAGCCATTGAATTTCAAAACATTATCCACATAATTCAGTTCTGTCACCAATTTCCTGAGCACGGTGAACTAGTGTGGAAACGACTGATCTTAAATTTGTCGGGTGGTGGTGTGATAGATAACGATTAGTGTGCGTCATTTTGCGATGAACTGTGTATCCCAACGTGTCATCATTTTCCGTGTAACCTTAATGCCCAAGAACGCAAGGGATCCGTTCTGTTCTTACCCAAACGTAAACTTGGTCTTGGGGTGTTGAGAGTTTAGATGTTGTGAGAAACTCTGGATGTCAGATTTTTTTTAAATACAGAAGGTGTCATCCACATACCTGAGCCACACTTTAGGTTTTTGTTGTGAACTGCTTAGGGTTATTTTCCCAAAATGCTCCATCCACTAGTCAGAAACTATAGGCGCTAATGGTAGACCCATAGGCACACCATCTTTTTGTAGATAGAACTGGTTGTTGAAACTGAAATATCCAGATGTTAAGCAGAACTCCAAAAGTGGTATATGTGAAGTGCTAATGTCGCAGGATGAAATGAGCTGTTGAATGACAGTTAGCACTTCCTGTACATGCACATTAGTAAACAGTGATTCTATATCAAAACTGATCATAACTTTATATTCCTCAAGCGTTATGTCAGCTGTTGGTCATATTGTATTGTGGAAACACAAAGAGAATTTGATATCCGCCTGAAAGAATACACAAATACTATAAGCAAAAATCAGCTGGAAAAATCAGCAATTTGCGAGCATATTCTGGACCATGCAACAGAGCACCATTGGTTTCATTTTGAAAAGGCAGAAGTCCTGGATTGCGGGGCTAATTATACTCCTCGTCCTGTTTGTGAGGCGATTGAAATAAAACGTCGACTTAATTTCAATCGGAACAACAGTTTCCACGAACATGGGATCCCATCTTTAACACATCTTCAGAGTTTATACGAAATAAACTTTCCTTAAAAAGTTATCGAGTGATTTATGCTTGTTCGCAAAACTCTGCGCAACAGCAACAAAAATTATAACAACCACAGCAACAGCAAACGCACCAGTACAATCTGCGTAGCTCAAATCGTATATAACAATTCAGGCAGTTACCCGGTGACCACGCTCAATGTAACTTAACGCGAAAAGTTCGTTGCTTGAATTAGCACTCACATAATAATTTATTTATGACGCGGTTAATCCGAAAATCGTAGATAAAAATGTCAGTAAGCAACCGCGAAAGCCTTAGAAGTTATATATCTACTATTAAATGAGTATTCACTGTCCGAATTAGACCTTGATTTGAGAGTTTTGATTCAGGTCATCCATGTCGATAGACTTGTATTTTCCAACCGAATATCTTTACGGATCATTCAACGATTTTAATTCCGGAGACAGACTTGTAATTTCGGTATTGATATTACGTCAGTTGCAATATAAAATTTCAGAGACGCATTTCCTGTTTACGATACTGAGAAATTAATTAGAAAGCTTACATTTGATTTGTCATTTCACTTAAAAAGTACAGCGTACGTACAAAATGTGAGCAGAAATACTTGTCTATATGGAAAATAAAAACGAAATATACACCTTAACTTAACAAGTGGCAAATGTTAAATGTCAGAAAAAATTGCAGCCAAGATTGCAGTACAAAATTCGGTTCTAAAAGGTTCGTGTATTAAATGATTATGGTTTATAGCTAGGGTCATATTGCAATAAATTCCTATACCGCGTACAATTTTCGCAATCTCAATATTGAGTTCCGATGTACTACATACTGAGCGTACACTGTGCATTTACTGAGCGCTTTCTCAGTATATATAGACAGATTTGCGGTGTAAAGCAAATTTCAATGGCTCCGGTATCAGTGGAAAGTCTGACATTAAAATTGAATCTATTGTAATAGATCTTCGAATGTAAGATTTCTTTGTTATTATTTATGCTATCAAACTAATATTGTTGTGCCTTTAATGAAATAAACATGCAAACAATTGAGTGGGCAAATAAATTTCTTAACATGGAACAAATGTCCGTAAAGTGAAAATATTTAACAGTCCTACTTTAAAATTCAAACCATTTGTAATACATTATAACCTCGTACAGGATCAAAAAAATCAAAACCAGTATTAAGAAAAGCAAAAAACAAAACAAAAAAAACTTATTCAATATAAAGTTAAAAGTGGAAAAAGCTCCTCTTACCCATAACTCTACAAACCGTCACTCAGTCACCGAAAAACCCTGTCGTAGTCTGGAAAAGAAATCAAAGTCATATCATATTATTCAAGTTTTGTGAAGAAGAATGGAAAAAAAGGGGGAAAATGAAATTCTACAAAAAGGGGGCTTCTTAACATGACGACAAATGGTTGCGAGTTTCATTTTATTGCTTTGTAAAAGGAGAAAGGAAATGCCATTGGAAGAAAAACGCTCTCCTTACGTTTATGAGATTTTGACGCCACTCATTCGCTTACAGCAATTTCTTGCACATAAGCTATTTGTCTTTGAAAAGTTTCGCAGTTTTTCCTTTCCTGACGAACCTGATGTCTACTTATGAAAAATGCTGATATGAACAGTTTACACATGTTCCACTGAAAAGGAGAAGAAATTTTATGAGTTTAACTTATATGGCACAGGATGAGGATAAGGAGATCGAGTTGTAAGCAAATATACTTGACGATTTAGGAGTTCTGATTTTGTCGTGTTATTGTCCATAATTTGTAATTTATCGCTTTTTAAATAAGAAATAAATAAAATCTGAAATAACATAAGCAAGTTAGAATAGTATACTTATGGCGGAGTGGCGTCCGAAATCTGATGGTATAACGAATTTGTCGCGTTCTAACTATTAATCATGTTCTGCTGTTTTATATTTTCTTTTAATAATCTTTGTTTGTTACTCATCAGTAACGATATTAACAAAAAAAAAAACAAAAAAGCTTTAGATCTTAGATTAGTTATCTACCTATACACAAAAATATCACAGGAAATCTAGTCGGCCACCTTCAAGTCCTTGAAGGCTTCCTAGACGACCAGATGACCAATACTTTCAATCACTATTCGAGGTAATCTTAGTGGCACTCTGGTAACTTACCTTTTGAAAAAGGACTTCTTAAAGGAACATGGATAATTCAATATAGAACAGATGCCCACCATATGCCATTTGAAAGGCAGAGATCTAGGTCACAGATTTCTGTACTCGCGAAATCATACCTACGTGGAGCACAAAAAAATCTATACTCTACTTAATATCAGACAGCTAAACAGCACTCAAGGCGTTAAATTTGTTTATCTTTGAATCTAAGCTAGTCTGGTGCTATCTTACTGTCTTGGAGCAATTAGTCGAAACAAATAAGCTTACAATGATTTACATTCTAAGACATGAAAGCATTAAGCAAACGAAATTGCGGGCCCCCTTGCAAAGGATGGAGCCAGATCTCTATTTATTGATTTTGAGCTTGTTTTAAGCCAATCAAAAAGCCACCTTTCGAAATTATTCTTGCTTCGAGAGAACAGAATTATATCTGTACACTGTAAAAAAAAACCCGCGCTAAGGCAAGCGTACTCATTACGTATTCGTAACAACACTGTGAACTCGACTGCAAAAGGCCTAAACTCCTGGAATAGGCATTCCCATTACCAGAGGATATTGCAAAGACGACACCCAAAATATTATAGATTTTTTACAAGATCTTAAATTTATATTTATATTTTATATACTTCTGCTTAATGTTGTTCCGCTCTTCTTCGGAAATTGGAAATTTGATAACATCATGTGCGATTGTACTATTAATAACCCCACAAACTTCTTCTACGCATCTAGAAACAGAAGTCTGCGACATGGCTAACAGCAAATCTTGCCCTACTGGCCGTTGATAAGACCCTAGTACATATTAAATATTTTTCTTGTAAAGCTTTCAAAGTTTGCTATAGATACCTGTTGCCAAAAAACGCAATGCGGTTAACATCCTTAGGTTTTTTGGCAGGGAATGGTATGTCCTACGGTTTTCCATAAAAGACGTTATTCTGTTTATAAACTCCCAACAAATCTTTCCAAAGCCTAAAGAGTTTTATAAACTCCGCTTCCGTTGTGCTATTGAATGGATCGCTCGATAATCGCAGTTGAAGTCTTAAAATTCTCATTCTGTAAAAATTAAAGTTATTATAACATTTCAGCAATTATTTTACATACCTCTGCCTTCTTCTTTGGAAACGTCTTCGCAGTACAATGTGTTCCATTACTTTGTTCTTCACATATATATATGTATATTCAATCACTGCGCAATTGTCAAATTCTCACTGCTATAATTTAAGATACATGTCATGTCACCCAACAATCAAAATTCCCAATTATGGCATAGTGACATTGTTCTTCCTTCGAAGTCATTTTGTCATTGTCATTTGTCATTTAAATTTTATCAGAATTCAGCCCCTGGTCGGAGTGACTACACTCCGCGACAAAATTATGGCCCATCCATAAATTTTACCTGTTTCTTGAAAAGAAGCAGGTATACATATACGTAAATTTTATTGCCTGTTGTAAAGACAAACATTGAAAATGCTAGAATACTATATGATTTTTTTCTTTAAATAAATTTGGATAATTATCTGGTGTTTTCTACAAAATTGGTGCAACAACATGATGATCCAGGTAGCACTATTGTTCAGAGAAGGGTAAATGAAAAGGACAGTTCTTTTTTTAAAAAAGGACTTTTATTACTTTTTAATAATGGGGGGAGCTCCCTATTACTTCAATTAACTCTTTCATTCGTTTTGAAAGAGATTTAAATATAAATTTTAAGTATTTTCTAGGAATCAAATTCCAAGCCTTCTGAGCAGCATTTTTCAATTCATTTATGGTTTAGAATTGCCTGTTTCGTTGATAAACTGTTCTTGCAAGATGACCTTAAACATTTTCATACAGAAAAATCAACAAGACTTTTCGTAGAAAATTCTTATCAATTTAAAAAAGTGACATCAAAGAAGATTGTTGCAAAAACTGCAACTGCAACTAATGAACGTGCAAAAGGCATTTCGTATCAGCATGAAGAAATTGATAACAATTATCTACGAAAAGTCAATTTTTCTGTATGAATTATTCTAGTCCCGCTTAGGGCTAAACTGCTGAGTACAAAGTAAAAATACTTTTCATATTTCGCCTCATGAAATTCAATTTTCAATTTTAACTGAGTGCATATAAGTGAGGTCAACTTGGATTTTTCCAGGCATATACGGGAAGCAAGAGCCAACCGTACTGAAGAGTATTAAGTTCTTGCTGATATGAAATGCCTTTTGATCTTTCTAAACATTTTCGATAATATCAAGATCTGGAGACCTTCATGGCCATTGCAGAAGCTCATATCAATTTCTTGAAAATAATGTTTCACTCTCTTGGTGGTCTGAACTGCAGAATTATCTTGTTTAAAAATTAAGTTTTCTCCTCCTTCCGATTAAGCTGTGTATAAAAATTCCTGTCCATTTTTCCAGAAATGAATCGTAAATCGGGAAGATGCTTTGCAGCCTATTCCTGCCCAAATCATTAATCCTCCTCCTCCCATTTGTGGCATCTTCCAGGACAACTCCGTTTTCTTTAAATCATGGAAATAATACGATCACCCATCTGGTTCATTCAAATTAAACTAAGCTTTAACAGTAAAAATTACTCTGCTCCATCTTTTCTTCCACCTGAGATATTCACGAGTAAGCTTCAAACGTTTCTCCTTATATTTCACCGTTAAAGGTAGCTTTCCTTTCAGATTTTTTTGTTGTAAGTTTTCAATTTTTGCAAAATTCGCCTGACATTTCTTACGTTTGTTGACGCACTAGCTCTGGTTGCAACGTAAACGTACTACCTGACGCCTCTCTCAGAATTGCTCGCTCCTCTCTTAAAATTACAGGACGAGGATGACCAGAACTTTTCTTTGAACCACAATTTTCGCGATTTTTCAGAAAATTTTCCATTACTCGATGACTTCTCTTCAAAATTTCGCAATATGAAAAATATTTCACTTGTCTTTTTTTTAATTTGAAATTATTTTTCTCTTGGTTTCGTTGAATTGCTTTTCACTGCCCATTATTATTGGTAATGGCGTACTGACTTTCAATAACACACTGTTGATTACAATTCAGTTCATAATGAGTCCTCTATTTATATCATGATTCCAGAGACGAGATGTTTTTGTTTACCCTTCTCCGAACATGTTACCTGGGTCATCATTTGGCCACACCATTTTTGTAGAAAACAGCATATAATTACTCAAAACACATTTCAAAGAAAAAATGACATAACAAAGAAAATTTACGGTACCAGCTCCTTTTCATGAAACAGGTACCATTTATGAGCGAGTGGTTATTTTAATGTCTTCATACCCCACTGTAATAATAGTGTTTGAACCGTGAAGGATTCCTACACAGTTCAGATTTGTTTGGTTTACGAAGGCTTCCCAATTAAACCCAGAACTACAGAACAACCCTTTCAATTAATAAAAACTTTATTTTACAATTTTATTTACAAAGCTCGATATTTATATACAAATTTTAATATGACAAATACTCAGAATCAACAAATTCAATTTAACAAATTTCATGCGTGAAATTCGATCTCACGAAATTGTTATTTGTCTGCAGGTGTTGCTGATACAGCAAAAGTGCTTGAAATTTACCTAATTAAATTGAATTTGTGCTGCATTTTTTTTCCTTCAATAAAGTTATTGACTTCTGAATTTTCTGATTGGATTGTTTTTTAATGTTTAATCATTAAACACCCTCCCCACTTGAGTTGGTGCCCAACACAAATTTCTGGTCCAGGTCCTTGCGTTTTCTTGGGATAGGTTGATGCTGCTCCCCTTGCTATGCTCCTGGCAGTTTAAAGGTGTTGGTTTTCTTACACCGCAAATACATTAAGTAGCTGAAGATTGCTAGCAAGGCCGTCACTGATAGATAGGTTATGGCATAGTGATGGAGATCATCGACGTTAAATTGTTCGGGAAAGGTTGAAGCTGCCTTGAGGGCTTTGTTTCTAGAATTTAGTTCCTTCATTACTCGTGCATTAGATTGCAGATGAAATTCGGATGAGGCGAGTTGCGGTGTCCTATGTGTTAAACTCAGAAGGTCTTCTATCAAAGCACTGATGTTAATCCATGGGATAAGTGCGGAGGTAAGGTTACTTTGATACTGGCCGTGTCCGCTAATCGTCATGGAAGTCTGTTGGACTGCGCACTCTGTTCGTAGCCTGAAAATTCCACTTCTGTTAATTGATTTGAGTAGGACTTCGGTTCCACAGACAATATTGAGTGTAGTTTCCGCAACCAATGAAAATAGCCAGTTGTTGGGTGTGTGAAGCGGAATCCATATCTTCGAGAGCTTTGTGGTTCGGAATCGACACGTTGGTGATAATGTTTGGTGATGATTTAGTAGCTCCATTTCACAGTGGCTCACACTGGATTTTAAGTTGTAGATCGGATCATTTTGAACACATAGATATCGTTCATCGTTTAAGGTTTTGCATTTGTCCAGTTCGATTTGCATTAAGGGATAGTATCGGTCTCTCGGTAGATTGACGATGAGGTATTAGGTAGATGGCTCAATTAAGATAAAGCTATTTTTGTGGAGTGTAGGAATTGGGATTACTTTAAAGAGTTGAAAGTATTCATCTTGTTGTAGTGGAATTCGTATGTCGAATATGATACATGATTCTGTCCCCTTGCTGCGGTTGTCATTAGGCTATAAAGTAACAAACCACCATCCTTTCCATTTCCAGAAAATGTTAACATGGAAGGAAGATGCTCTTTAATTTGTGCGATTTGTTCTTGTAGCTGGATAGGAGAGAGCAAAAGAGGATTAATTTTGTTGTGATGAAGATTCGTTAAACCATCAAGTAATGCTCCTTTAATTCTGTGAAAATTTTGCAGGACTAGCGTGGTTAGTATGGACAATGAGTTGAAAGTTTGTGCTCTTAGTTGTTCGTATTGGGCATTACCTATGTACTTGTGTAAAGCTTCGATGTGATTCTTTATGGAGTTGAACTGCCGTTGAATGGATTCTTCCCTGCCTTTCATAATACTTGTAGTTGATTCCAAAACTGATGTTTGATTTTTCAGTAATTTCATGATATAATTTTCATTCATCCGTGTTTTTTTAATTTCACCCGTTATATATTCAGCGTACTCGGAGTCGAGTACTCCAAAGAGTTTGCTTGCAATGCTTCCGATGATATTGAGAGACGCTCTTTTTACCATTTTGTGGCCACCACTTCGTTTGTATAAAAGGTCACTTCCTTCCTCTATTTCTCTAAGCTGATGCCCGAACTGATTTAGTATCTCTAGGCAATGATTCTTTGTGATTGTTGTTGAATTGCAAAGGTGGTCTATTGCCGCTATACAACTCTTTATTCCTTGAAACTCGGCCCAGTAATTTGTTAGGTTATAATAAACGAGCAAGTTCCATTCACTGTTTATTATTTGAGCCTGGCCTATAGATTCGAAGAATATCCTAGGATTATCTGTGAATGGTGCTATCTCCACTGGCTCATTAAAAGATGCTCCGAATATTGGCAGCACCAAAGATTTTAGCAAGAGAAAACTGACAGCCATCGAATTACCTCTTTGTGGATTAATTAAAACTTGAGTCTGTTCCGCGATCCCCTTGCTCTCTTCTGCCGTTATGCTTGGCTGTGTGGTTTTGCCTGTTTTGAGAATGTTAGCCAATTTGTCCAGTTTGGGTTTATAGGCAAGAATCTGCCTTTCAATGGATGATTGACTTTCTTGCCAGAGCACAGGCTTCGCCTTTTGGCAGGGGGTCTAGCAGTGATGTCATCAGTTGCCGCGGGCTTAGTTCTTGGTGGTCCTGGCAGTAGGAGGCATGTAGCTCCCTTTGTTATTGTTTCGGTAGCTTGTTGGCTGTTTGAATTTTCATCTGATGCTTATTGTTGTACTCTTCAATTGGTAATGGACACAGGTTGTCGATCGCTCTCTTAAAAGTGCCAGATGCTGTGTTTACATTCACAACCCTGGTGTAATTATTCGGTCCATTAAATGTGTCTATAATGCGACCAAGAGCCCATTTAAGAGGGGGTAAGTTCATATCCTTTAACAGTACTACGGTGCCCTCTTTTAATTCATGTTGTTTGTTTTTCCACTTGTATCTCAGTTAAAGCTCCTGTAGATATTCTAATGACCAACTCTTCCGGAATGATTGTTGGATATGGGGCAGTCGTCTAAATCTTGTAAGACTGTTTATATTTAGGGCACTTGCATCTCGTTCTGCAAAGGCTGTTAGTGGCCTGCCTATCAGGAAGTGTCCTGGCGTCAGAGCGTTCAAGTCGCTTGGATCGGATGACATGGGCGTTAAAGGCCGAGAGTTGAGAATAGCTTCGATTTGTATGCAGTTTTTCCTGCGTCAGGCTCGCATTTCCAGTTTGCCGTACAAGATGCTCCTTCGCAGATTTTACTGCTGCTTCCCAAAGACCTCCAAAATGCGGTGAATGTGGGGGTATTAGCTTCCAGTCTATGCGATTTAGTGAGCAAAGTTCGTATATGGACTCCTTCAATTCCTGTGATTTGAATATGTCACCAAGCTCCTTTAATCCAGATTTAGCACCAGCAAAATTGGTTGCATTATCACAGAAAATTTCGCGCAAAGTCCTCTTCGAGAAATGAATCGCTTTAGTGCATTTATGAAGGCGATAGATCTTAAATTGCTGACGATTTCTAGATGAACCGCCTTTTTTGCAAAGCAAACAAAGACTGCGATATATGCTTTGTCTGAGATTGCTCGTCGTAGCTCGTGGTGAATTACAAGGAGTTACTCTTCTGGCTGGTAGATCGGCCATGATTTGAGTGATGCTCTGTGGCTTGCATCTAAAACAGCAAATGCACCTCTGCACTATCTGCGTGCTAGTGTCCTGATATCTATGATCCAGAATCTTTGTCTCGCGATTGCTGTTAAGGTCTGTGGAGCTGCATGCATGCGCTTTCTGTGAAGATGATTAAGCAACAACTCGCTGAGTATATGATTCCTTGGAAGTAATATTTGATGTTTTGCCTCTGCGTTCAGTTGGGAATGTTTTATTCGACCACTAACTCTGATAACGCTATTTGCTTCGTCCAGAAATAGGTTCAATGATTGGATTCAACTAATGGTGTCGAGCGATTTGTTATCCTTGAGATTTTGAAACTCTTTGCTAAACGTTATGCGTTGTACATTTCTGACTAGGCCATTTTGCGCCATGTCCAGTTCTGTTATCGTTAGAAGGCATGTTGATCTACGCTCCTTTGGTTGTCTGCAATTTTCCCAGAAACGTATGCAGTATGCGAAGTATCGTTGAAGCCTCGTGAAGGAGTTCTTGTGGCTGACAGATGCAATTATGTCCGTATGTATTTCTGTCTTTAACCTTCTTGAAAAAGCGAATTTTCTTTCTCGAACTTCAGGCACCTCTTGCAGTGGTTGAAATTTTTGGTTAGGCCACCTTGATGCTGGTTCAAATAAGAAGTCTGGGCCCTTGAATCATAGTTTATATTGGTGTATTGGTGTATTTGGGTACCTTCTACATGATGCCACTGATGTTCTGTCGTTAATTGTTGGATTTTTTCAACCCTATTTGCGACAAAGGTGCTCCAAGTGTAGGACGGTGCAGCAATCCATGAAAGACCGATGGTTGAATCCGTGTAGTAGTAAACCTTTGATAAATTCTTCGGTAGACATTGACGTATCCGCTCCACCAATTCTGCTAAGAGGACAGCCCCGCACAGTTCTAGTCTTGCTAGCGTTATCGATTTTAGGGGTGCTAATCTTGACTTTGAACACAACAATTGAACTCGTATTTAGCCGTAGTCATCTACCGTCCTGATATAACAGCATGCAAAATATGCAGATTCACTGCTATCAGAAAAGGCGTGCAATTGAAGCTCCACTGGATCGGTGAATGATACGTGTCTTGAGATTTTGAGACAACTCAGCTCTTTCAATTGGCATTGAAAGAGTCGCCACCTTTTTTCTAACTGTATTGGAAGATCTTCATACCACGAAATGTCTGATTTCCATAGATCCTTTACAAATAGTTTGCCAAGAACTGTCACAGGTGCAATTAGTCCAAGTGGTTCAAAAATACGAGTAATGTCTGACAGAACTGTTTACTTGGTAGTCTTATCTGAATCATGGTGTGTTGTTTTGAATTGAAAGACATGATCTCTTGGTTGCCAAATCATTCCTAGGGTTTTCGCGACTTCAGCTTCTTGGAGCAGTAGTAGTTTTTCTCTTAATTCTTCAGGAATGGTACGCAATATATCTGGGTGATTTGAACAAAACTTCCTTAGTTCGAAATTTCAACTTTTAGAAGTGCCACTAACTCCTCTCTTAGTTTGATGGTATCATCAATGGAGTCTGTTCCAGTTAGGATGTCATCAACATAAGTATCAGTTCGTATGACCTTAACTACTCGAGAAAAGGTGTCGACTTCCAAAAGCGCTAATTGATTAAGACACCTTGTAGCGATAAAAGTGCTGAAGCCGGGCCATATGTCACTGTTTTGAGCTAGTATGTCTGAAGAGGCCTGTCTTTGTGCTCGCGCCAGAGAATAAGTTGATATTTTCTTTGCTCGGGATCCACTTGAATTTGCCGATACATCTTGCATATATCTGCGGTCATCACATATTTGTGCATTCTAAATCTAATTAGGATGGAGAACAAGTCTGATTTTACAGTTGGTCCAAAGGATGTCGTTGAGAGATTTGCCAGTTGTAGTCTTGGCTGACGCATCGAACACTACACGGAGTTTCGTGCTCGAACTCTCAGGTTTAATAACGCAGTGATGTGGTAAGTAATAATTCTCGGATGGGATGAGTTCCTTGCGTATTGCTTGCATGTGCCCTAGGTGCTGGTATTCTCGCATGAAGGCCTGATATTGTCGTTTGAGCTTTGGATTGTTGTCTAATTTTCGTTCTAGACAATAGAATCATTTTGCTGCCATCTCAATTGAGGATCCCAACTTGTTTGGTGGCTCGCGAAATGGTAGCTGGACAATGAGTTGACCTGATGGAGAACGTTGAAATCTCCGTTGAAAGTGCTGCTCGCATTCATATTCTTCTTTGTCATCCAGTTTGATGCTGCATCAGGTTGGTCTAATTCCCAAAATTTGACTAATTGTTTCTCCAGAGATGCTACTGAAGGCTGAGTTACAATACTGCATTGGAAGCGACTGATAGACGACGTATTTGGTGTTCTCCCTGCTACAAACCAGCCCAAGCGGGTGTTTTGTAGGAGAGGCAGATTGTTGGGTACTCTAATCTGGCCACCTTGTAAGAAATCATAGTACAAGTCAGCTCCTATTAGCATGTCGATTGCTTGAGGCTGATAGAAATCGGGATCTGCCAACTGGATGTTCGCTGGAATTTCCCATCTTGAGGTACACACATATGTTGCTGGCTGATAGTCGCTGATATTCGGCAGTACAACAGCTGTTATTGTTGTTGTAAAATCATTTTCTCTAGAGTGTAAGGCTAATTTAGTGTCGTGTTTGGAAATGGTTTCGTGTCCACCGATGCCAATAATCGGAATGCTAATTTTGTGTCTCTTTAAACACAGCACTTGAACAAAACTGTTCCGGATAAAATGAAAATGAATTTGATGTCTAGGTTTCAGGCAGTTAGGGCATAGCTTGAATTGCTTCACCAGCTGGAACTTATTGTCAAGCGATAAATTCAGGAACTTGTTGCATCTGTAAATTTTATGCTCTGCTTTACAGACAGGACACTGGGTTCTTGGCGTTGATGTCACAAATGTAACAGGCCTTTTGCGCTCGTCTTTCGTGTGCATTGCCTCCAGCATCTGAAATCTGGATTCTAAGAACTTGAAGAAGTCATCTACGTTTTGGATTTCACGAGGACGCTGGAGAGATTGTTCGTACAATTTCCGGGATTCTTGGGTTAGCTTCTGAAGTAATATATGGATCAATATGGCATTCCATTTTTGATATTAACCCCCATGTTCTGCAGTGATAGAAGGTATTCTTTACTGACATCATGGATCCGCTTTATTCCAGATTCAACTCTCAACGTACTTTGTGACAGCAGTTCATTTAGAAGTGCAGTTATTATACTTCTTGAGTTATTGTACCTGTCTGTCAGTATCTTCCAAGCCACGGTGTAGTTTTGTTTCGTGGCTTGTAGATGTTTTATCAACCGGATTGGTTCACCGGTAAGATGAGTTTTCAGGTAGTACATTTCTTCTGTTGCGCTTATAGACTGATGATGTATTAGCTGAATGAAAAAATGCATAAATGGTTTCCATTGTGTATTCGTCCCATCGAAGTTCGGAAGAGCTATCTTAGGAAGCTTTACATTCATGCTATTACTACACGTTATGGATTGTTCATCTAGTCTTTCCTGTAGTTCAATCGCCAGGTTTTGATACTTATCTTCAATGCTTCTACATTCTTCTTGTGCCTTCGTAGAGTCGAGCAATTCTGCTATTACTTCTTGATGGAGGCAAGTAATTTGAGCCCAGTAGTCATTGATCGACTTAAGCTTCTGATTATAGGAAGACCTTGAACGAGGTGCATTAAACTCATCTCTAATTGAGTTTATCAATCTGTCCAACGCCTTTATTGTTGCGGCGTGCATCCTTAGAGTCTTGGCTGAGTCATCTTGATTAGCGTCAGTCGGTGTGGTCGCTGGAGCACTTGACTGTGGTGCATCCGCGGGACATTCCTCCAGTCTCTGGTCTATTTTACCTGGGAAGTCCTTGCAGATTTCTTGGACTTGTGTATGGTATCCTTGTGTGAAGTACATATGGTGTGGATGTACTTGCTGGATGCGTTCTAGCTCTTGATGTGTTTTATTGAATTGAATGATGAATTCATTCAGGGAAGTCTGGTACTACAAAGTGCCTTCCTTGGTTCTCCGATCAATCCTCTCCTTTTAAAGTTATCGACGAGTTGGTTGATGTCACGAACAAGCTCTGATTGAGCTGACGTGAGTGCTGCAATATCTGTCACGTGGCACACAAAACAAACTGTAGAATGGTGAGCTGATTGTGGTTGCTTATGGATGCAAGCGGTGTCCGGATACTGCTGGCTATTGTGTCGCCTGTTGACATAAAGTGAGCTCCTGACCTATTTCTTGATGTATTCTTTTGCTGTAAGTAACCACAACGGAAGATCTAGCTTCTTAAAAGGCGACTGCTGAACTCTGGAATACCAAAGGGAATGTCTACTGCAAGAAGGTGCTACTGCGTGACACAGTACATTACTTGTGTAGTAATTGCTTCAACTTGCTGGTGCTGCAAATGAAATCCGGGTGCTGTTGGCTATTGTATCGGCTGTTGACACAAAGTAAGCTCCACAAGTATTCCTTGATTTGTCCTTCGGCTGTAAGTTGGCACGAAGGAAGATCCAGCTTCTTAAGAAAGCGAGATTTGACTACTGAACTCTCAAATAGATGCCTAAAGAGAGTCTGGACTGCTTGTGGTGCGTGATATAGTACTACTTATGTTACACAAGTAGCGATTAATATCACGTCGGGGTCACCAATTTTGTTTGATCTGTGAAGGATTCCTACACAGTTCAGATTTGTTTGGTTTAAGAAGGTTTCTTAATTAAACCCAGAACAACAGAACAACGTTTTCATTTAATAAAAACTTTATTCTAAGATTCTATTTACAAAGCTCGATATTTATATACAAATTTTAATATGACAAATATTCAGAATCAACAAAGTCAATTGAACAAATTTAATTGACAACAAATTTCATGCGTGAAACTCGATCTCACGAAATTGTTATTTGTCTGCAGGTGTTGCTGATGCAGCAGAAGTGCTTGAAATTTGTGCTGCATTTTTTTTCCTTCAATAAAGTTATTGACTTCTGAATTTGCTGATTGTTTTTTAATGTTTAATGCTTAAACAAATAGTAATAAGAAAAAAATAAATAAAATAAAACCAAAAATAATGGAAGAAAATTATTTTCCAAATCGGCTCCATATGATTTTACTTAATTAAATATCTAAATAACCCAGTTCCGTTCGAAAGAGGAGGTCTGGATTTAACCCAAACTTCGGCATGGGTTAAGACTTACTCTCTAAAAGGAGATTATTAATGCACTTCACAACATAACTTATTTGTGTATGTACAGGGTACCGCACATTGGTCAAAATATGAACATTAGTTAGACAAAATTCCCTTTTTCTCACAGATTTAGAATTAAATTAGATCAAAGCAATTTTAAATTGATTGTCTGATATTAAGAACTTTTCCTTTAAATTCTTCTACTTTGCGCCATGAGGGAGTTGGGTGATGATTCGACATTCGTTGGAAAGCTCAAATAGTTTACGATCTTCTATTTAATGAAAAACTAGCTTATTTTTAATCACCCTGTAACTCCGAAACTGTTTATATGGCTCTACCGTGCCATTCAATTTTATATTTTCCTAAGTGGGTACTAAGGTACTAGTACATAGAGAAGGAGGTGATTACCTATGGACCTGTGAGTAGGGAACACCCTGCATAGTAAGTGTAGCTGTTGGAGGGTAAGGATTCAGGTTTTAAATTTGTGCAGGACTATTTTCCTACATATATAAAATCATCGCCTAGTCAGTTTTCCGTAAGTATCAATATAGAACATTTTAAAGAATTGGAGCAGCACACACTTATAAGGATTTCTGTTTAATTGCTTGGGATGTATTTCTCAAGAGTTTTGCTTCAACCGATTTCAGTTGTTTTGTGAGTTCACGCAAGCTAGTAGAAGAAATTTTATTCTGGAAGACATTCGAGCCTTTGTTGTTTTTCTAGGCGATAAAAGTAAATATATGGCTAGGTTGCAAAATGGATATCATGCAGAAGTGCTTCTACGAATGTTAGAAGATAAGGACGAGGGCGATATATTTGAGATAGTTTTTGTTTGTCAACCCCAACAGACGGCCCCGATGTAACGGTCGTAAGAATTTTTTTAGTTCTGATTTCAATAAACCATTATTATATTATTTGAGAATTTTGATGACGAGAGTTATACTGATGTGGAAAATTAGGGGGAAGTTCGAGGTGAGGATTCTGAAACTGAAGAATAGCGTTCATCGAATATCTCACATAGGAAGTTGTAATATGTAAACATCTAAATATAAGATTCCAGTCGCAGTACAAAATTTTAGTTTTGTTGAAACTTTTGTTGCGGTTGCGTGTGCAGTCTTTTAAAAGTTTGGTTAAATTTGTACAGTAACCAAATTTTATTTTCAAATCCTTCAAAATTCATACTTGCTTCATTTTTAGGGTTCCGTACCCAAAGGGTAACAATGGGAACCCTATTACTAAAACTTCGTTGTTCGTCCGTCCAACACCAGAGTGACGCTTTAACAACAAATAATAAAAACAAAATAAAATTAAAGGGGGCCCCCATACAAGAAACGTGATTTGTTCGGCGTTTTTTTCATCGTTTTATTCTCATACATTATTATTATCATAAGTAGGAATTTTTTTTTCAAATTTTTTATTATTTATATTTTATATATTTTATTATTTTTTTACGCCTACTCTCATTTGAAAACATAAATGAAAACTACATAGTGTTAAATTTTGTACGATGGTACGGAACCCTTCGTGCGCGAGTCCAACTCGCACTTGGCCGGTTTTTTATTATTATTTTCAGGAATGGATAAATTAACTGGAAAAAGGAAAAACAATTTTGCTTGATCGAGTTGATTGAACCGAAAGAATTCTTGTGGAATGTCCGAAGCGATCATTACCATGACCAAAATAAAAGAAAATTTGTATTAAAAGAAATTTCAGGACAACTAGAGATTCAATTTGACGAAGGTAAAAAGAAATTACGCATAATAGTACGCGGACAGTATAGCGAAGAGCGTGCAAAGCTGAAGATATGAAAGTCAAGAAGCTGTAAAAATAACGCATATAAACCCAAATGGGACTTTTTCGATGATTTACAGTTTATGGTAATTACTTTTTATTATATTTTTTTTTATTTTTTATTCCTCAATGTAACTTTACTGCCAGGGAACTTCTCGTTCTCGACAGATATATGCTTTAAACTGTACGAATATTCTTCGCTGCTGTCGCTGCGTTTTTCTGCGAGTTCCTTTCCAAAATCTCTAAAAGTTTTTAGTCCCAGCCTCCAGAAGCCTGGTGTTAAGTTCAGAATTAAATTTATAACTTTTAGTTTCATTATTGCATGAAAATATTTTTTATATAGAGTCAACAGTACTAGAGTAGACTGTAGGGACAATAGTTCAAATAATTGAAGACCTCACTTTATTTGATTGTTGTCAGAACAGGATATTTGTTTTGCACAGTTGTTGATGCTGTAGCTGGTAGGCAACCGTACCGCCATTTTGTTTTATAATAGTCTTTTGCTGAGAAACCCTTGTATTGGAATAGGGAAATAAATTTTGTCTCGAAAGTTGTCTAGCGTTTTATTTGAATTCACCGAATTAATTGCAAAAAGGCTTGCAATATAATATGTGGTAAAGTGTACTCTGATGCTGACTATTTTCTAGTCATTATGAAATTGTGAAATACGCATATTGATCTCCTTAGAACTGGAAATCGAGCCGAGCATACTCCAAAGGTATTTTCAATCATTCTTCTCGCTCGAGATATACGATAGTTGCACACCCTCTCTGAAATACTGAAATCCTGGCACTGAGTGGCTTTACCAAATATAATAATCAATTGCATCATCTGCTATAACCAAAAACAAAAACACCACATTCTTATATCTACTGCAAAGTAGTTTTGCTTTCGGAATATTTTGTGAATTATTTCCCAAAGCACGTGACAATCTACAGTTTGTGTAAACCCCTCCGTCAGAGTCATGTCCAGGTGCACCAACATTTATGTTACATATATGAACTACATATCATAATTCTATAAAAGATAATACTGTGTGAATGTTTACAGTTATAATATAGACTTTCACTAGTTGGAGGTGTCTTCACGTGAATACACCCAAGCAATTGGGGAAGAAACATATTCTTTCAAATCCCTCGGCAATTTCCATCCACTCCTCTATGTATTCGGCATTTAAAATTGATAAAATTTTCTTTGAATTAATTTTGATTCCAATTGTTGAGCACACCTGAAATAAATAAAAACATTAGATATGGATAAAGAATGTATTTCATACTTCCCTTAATTTCTGCACTCCAATGTGTAGAACCACTAATAATTGATAAAAAGCAACAATTTGCACCATTGTTGACAGTTCACAAATCATTTTCCAACATGAATAATTTATCAGAATTTGCATATTTCCTGCAAATTATTCATGCTGGAACTAATATATAATTAACAATAAACACTTAAAGAGTGAAAAAATGTACTCACCTAAATAATTAATCCTTAATTGTGGCGAAAAACACAGAAAAAAACAACGCGGCACTGACGAACTGAATTATCGCGATCGCGACTGTCAAATTGACTCGCGGAAAAGTCAACTTGGTGAAATCAAATGCGCGCATTTCACCAGGTAAGCAGATATTTGATAAAAAGGTGATATTAATTCCCATAATGAGTGGGAAAGAGAAGAACGTGAGAATGAGATGCAAGAAATTAGAGAAATATTTGCGATCCACATAGGAAATTGTCATAATATAGCAGGGAGCCGCCATCTTGATAATTTCCGAAAAAAATAAAATATCTAAATAAATAAATTAGGAAAATTCGTGGATAATATAAAATAAATTAGATGAAAGTAATGGGCACATTTTGAAGTAATTGTAAAGGTACAAGAAGTACGAAAAGGATACTAAATTCGTATTTTCTTGTGGAACCTATTGCAAAATGGCCGCTCAGAGGCTATAAAAAGGAGGCGAGCCCTAAGAACGCTCTCATTTGTAATAGCGTTCTCACATGCATAAGCATACGATCAAGTGGTTCTTTTGTAAATTCTTTTCAAGTTTCAGTTTTCAGTGTCTTTCAATTTTCAGCAATTTAGCATAGATAAAACGTGTCAATTCTTAACATTATCACATATGCCTAAATTTTTTGCAGTTAGTATTGGCGAAGGGAAACCATTGTAAAGCTAAGTATTGTGTGAAAAATTAACAAATAGTGTATAAATTTAGTGTTAGGTTTCGTGCATAAATTTAAACACATGCCAAATTCGGCATTTTTAAGAATATATGCAATGAAACAAATTAGTTAAATTAAGTCAAAAATTGAAGCTATGTATAATAAGTGAATAATTCGTGATAACTTTAGAAGGGGCTATAAATTGCATTTAATTAAACGTATGCTAAGATACGGCATAATAATCACACATGCAATTGAGCAATTATTAAGTAAGGGTATAAATTATATTGAATTTGTGACTTTTGAGTGTACTAAGAATAAGCTTCAATAAATACATCAGTAAACACAAGCCCACATATCTTATTTTCATAACGCTACACTGTCCACCTAAATGCCGTAATCTAGCTGTAGTTATCAATTACAGCTATATTACAAAACACAATAATTTATACGACGAGAAGAGGGGTGAACAAAGAGCGAATTATGAAAGTACAGCAAACAGCGGTGAATTAGTTACTAGTAATCATATTTTAAATGACGTGTCAGCTGATTGTAAGCCTTTGTCGCAGGAACTACCCACGCAACCATCTTCTCGCAGAACGAAACCAAATCGTGGCGCGATTTCCCAAGAGGAGAGAAACGCTATACAGAGCCACATGAAGATCTTATCAAGTGTGAAACAAAAAGGTGAACATAACGTGTTCGGGGAGTATGTTGCAACAGAACTCAAATTGTCAAAAGAAGCAGCGGGTCTTTTTTTTTAAATTTCGGTCCACATCTGTCTAATGGACGACCTGTGGATTCCTCCGCTAAACACATTTTCATAGTAGACCCCTTTCTTGCCAGAGCATCAGCTGCCTCGATTTCAGGTATGCCACTCTGACTAGGCATCCAACAGAGTATAGCTCTGTGGTAGGACCCAGCTTGCCGAGCAGTGACAATGTTATACTATTTGCGATCTAATTGTGTCCAGAGCTTTGATTGCAGCTTGGCTGTAAATACAAATCCTGATAACTGGATTGCTAGAGCCTCCGCTTGGAACACACTACAATAATCCGGTAAGCGGTACGATTCATTTGCCAGGCGATTATCATCCCACTCCGCTCTACTCGGAGTACCAGTTGAGAATACCTTCTCGAAGTCTAGTATCTTGACAATGTAATCTGTAGCTCCACGTATACAGTTCCCAAGACAGATTTTCAGTATTCTGTTGTGCCCAAGGTTTGTTGCAATTCACATTTATTCTCCAATTTTATTTGGTTGGAATCTAGTATCACTCCTAAGTATTTGGCTTCAGTTTTAAATTCAAGAGTATTATTATGCAGTTTTGGGCGATCGAAGGTTGGAAGGACTCTCCTCCCTGTAAGGAGGACTAGTTGGGTCTTTGTGGATTTAATTCCGGGACCACAACTTAAAGCCCAAATAAGAAGCTTTTGCAATGCGATTTGAGTTAGTTCGCTAATCGTCGATCGGAACTTTCCCAAGACCAGGATAACGAAATCACCAGGATGTGCTACCCCTTTTAGATCTTCCCTTTGTAAAGAGATGAGAATACCATTAACCACCAATAACCAAAATCGAAGTGAAAGTACTCCTCCTTGTGGAGTACCTCGAGACCCTCTTTATTTCTGCTAAATTCTGAGTTTATTAGACAGTTATTGAGCATTAAGTTAACCCGTCTGAATTATTAAAAGCTCCTTCCATATCAAGAAGTTCGGCTATATGTGTATTCTTTTTTCTCGATTAATTTTTCATTAGTTCGCACTAGGCAGTGTTGCGCAGTTACAATGGATATACCTTATGTGTATACATTCTGTGATACAGACATCTGAATTCGCCTGATAAGATTGTCCATGGCCGTCTCGTCTCCATCAACCTTTCAAAAATCTTCAGAAGAAACGATTTAAGTCTGATAGGTTTGAAACCCTTCGCAGTCATGTGCTTTCTACGGCCTGCCTTGGGAATGAAGATCACTTTAGTTTGCTTCCAGATACATTGGAGATAGGAGTGGGATATTCTGCTCCTGTAGATCACCCAGGAATTACAATTTCCTGTACTTTCTGCAGCACGATATCAATGATTCCATAGATTCCTGGTGATTTATACGGAGCAAAAGATTGAATAAAAAAAATCAAATACATAAATAAACAAAATTATAAGTTAAAAAAAAGTAAGATTTAAAAATAAAAAATAAAACACATTTTGGATTTTTTTTTTTACATAAAATAAATACTTTTGGAAATGGGTTTTAACGTATTTTATTCTTCTATCAATGGCGAGTAAATTCCAATTGTATTTATAAAAAAAACAAATCCAAAATGGCGGCTCCAGCTCACAGCAAACAAAACCGTGCATGGCGTTTTTTAGTCTGCGCGGGGCGCTCCACAGCTCTGCCAGTTAATCCAAAACAAATAGGGTTGAAAGTGACTTAACGAGATAATATTTGGGGAGCCTTACCCGTTTTCGTTCTAAAAAAATTCTGAGTAACAAACTGCTAGCCGTTTGAGAAAACTATTTCATCATAATTTTTGACAAAAATAGCTTCCAAAATTTCTATTCAATTGCGCAGAGATTCGTTTGGATCGGTTCATCCGTTGAAGATGTAGAGCGCCTCCCGCGCTGAAAAATGTTGCTTCCAGAAAAACTCATATAAAGTGTAACGTTATAAAAAATCTTAGACAGTTTGCTCCAGCCATTCCAGGATCATACAAAAGCCCTTCTATTTCCTCCAAGAAATGATTGTGCTGAATCGAAGGTTATCGGTTTCCCGAAATTTATGAGGGTACCTCAGGTAGCGAGAAAAGGTCTTCCCAGACAGCGCGCACCAAGCGCCTCAGCTACCTTTGTGTTCAGTCCACATTCATATTCTGTATGATAAATCCCTCGTAGAATTCATACATCCTGAGAAGCAAACATTTGTCCTAAAAAATACAAAATAAAACCCCACAAAGGATCACACTTATAGTAAATGAACTCAATATACTTATCTGAATAATTAGTTTCACCACCTCAAATCCCTCCTACAAAGCTATCCCGGAGTTCATTTTATCTATAAATATTAAAAAAAGGTATTAATATTTTCATTAAAATATATATAATTAACTATAAACTCAACTAATCATACACCTCCAGCACATTTACATTTTTGAAATTTCATCTAATGACGTTACGTCAAACAACTGGACCATCGAACCAAGCGTTGCCAGGGTAACATATTATGAAGCTGGGACGTAGCTGTTCACGGCGGCTATAAAAAGACGGCGAGCCGCAGCAAAATCACCATTCGGTTTTCAGAGTCTAATCTGAAAGCATCCTCCACCAGAGTCTAATCTGTTTCCTATCCTTTGAACAAAAGTATAATTTTGTTTATTCCTTTCAATATAATAGAAGTTTAATTCTATTAAAATCCACACTCCCAAAATTCTGACACTTGATCCCCAATCGTGTAACAGAAGTTTAATTCTGCTTACACGCTCCAGGACGTTGCGATTGAAGTATAGTTCTGCGCAGACGTTTTAACATTCGCTGTAACAGAAGTTTAATTCTGTTTACACGCCCCAGCACGTTGTAGCAGGAGTATAATTCTGCCTACGCGTTTCAATACTCACTGTAACAGAAGTATAATTCTGCTTACACGCTTCAGCACGTTGCAGTCGAAGTCTAATTCTGCTACATCGTCGCTCTCTTTCTCAGAAATTCCTACTAAAATTGTCGCTATCTGATTCCGAAGAATTAAAAACTTTCTTCTTCTTCTTTCCAGGAACAGAAGTAAGGACAGAGAGTGTGGGCAAAGCAGCACGATTTTATATTGAATTTTTATTTTGGATTTTTAAATTGTCGTCATTCTTGTTGTTGGATTTTAGTTGAATTTTTTAATAGTTTTAATAGATTTTAAGTTATTATTAGAATTTGAAGTTTGAAGTAAAATAAATGAATTGTGATATCTAGGATAATTACTTGAATAAAAATTTATATTTGAACTGAATCTAAAGCTGAGTTATCCTTTACAAAACCGGCACCCTCCCTTACGCTCGAGACTAGATCTCACACTGTGAATTCTAAAATACTTTAGATATGAAAATAACCTTTTACCCACGTGTTCTAAACACTTTAAAGATGATAATTATTTAAAAAAAATCGAATTTTCCATCGTCATGAACGATAACCTCCCCTTAATCAACAACATCAGGACGTTGGTGGCTTAGATTATAAAGAACAGATATATAATAGAAATACAAAGCTTGGATTCTCGAATCTTTGATTATAATTAAATACTTTTCCCAATTCCAAAAATATGTAAGTAGTTACATTTATGGCACCGATTGTGATAGATAAGAGATTTTCATTAAACAAAAAAACCTTACTTTTTTTCTTACTTCTCATTTCAAGTCTATGTAAGTACTACCCTAACTCAGGACTAAGGTGAACAACATTTTGAAGGGTCAAAACTCCTGCGTGCTTGACTTATTAATGGTGGTAAAAATTTTCCTCAATTTAAGAATATACAAATTTTTTTATAAAATATTAGCCTAGGGAGTTCCCTATTTCTCGAAAAATCATGCGAAGTTCTTTACACTTTTTCTCTCCTCAATAGCTACCACCAAATTCCGGCCAATTGACCTGTGCAAACACCCTGCTGTAGATTTACACGTAACTATATTACATCGTTGATTGAAAAATTACTATAGAAAAGTAAGTGATCCCGGTTACTCAAATTAGTGTCTCATAGGGCTGTTTATAAAAATTCTTCACTTCCCTAAAAATAGCTCTCACTCAATAGTAACTAAATAGCTCTGAATATATTTTCAAATCCAGTCCTCTCTCATCATACTTTCAACTATACACATATACTTATCAACTGGGCTGGATAAAATATAAAAAGCATTCCCTATTCTCTGATATCCCAAGAAATTTATCTCCTCTCAACGGCTGAGTAATTTTGATGTGAATATTCACACATTTGTGAATACTTCATTAGGGCATATTCACTTCACACAACGAGATACTCGTAATATATGTACATCTACATATGTATATGCAAATATGTTACATACTTACCATAGCGAAAAGTTAACAGAACAAATCCCATGGGTTGTTAAGATAGTTAGTAATGTAATAATCTCTCCCCCGCATTTTACAGCATTTTGCGAGATAATTAGCACTGACAATTTTGAAATTTTTAAATTAAAAGAAGATGCGGGTACCCAGGATATAATAGCTTTAGGAGAATGTCATATGTATATTCACAATGATACTATGGGGTTACTACTACTAATATTGAATAAATCACAAAGTCAAGTACCACATTAAAGTTAAATATGAGCAATACCGCACAGTCAGTGTCGAACCGAGCGAGACCTGTTCTGAAATTTTAATGATTTGCAGTTTCTTTGTTAGCGAAGTTTCTTAGTTCTGCCTCATCTCCGCCCTCAATGAATTTAATTTCAGCTAAGTCTGTTTCCTATCTGCATAATTTATGGCAGCAATGAAAGCTGATGACAACAAAATGACGAAGCGATTAGTCGGGCTTGATAAATTTATCCAATTTGAATGAGAATAAAAAGCTGAAAAGATAGGGGTTGACTGTGATATTAAAGACGGAAACTTTGTCACTATAGAAAGGATTTACAGACTTTCATAAGACTTTTATGGGAACCATTAATTTCGTAGAAAGTTGATTGTTACTTGGCAATTCGCAAGCAAAACTTTTATAATCAGCTACTTTCAAGGATATTCAGATTCTATTAAATGTCTGCTCAGTTTCAATTTAATTAGAGTGAATTTTTTCGCAGACTATTGCCGTAAATGCAGTTAGATTTAGTAGTACGTAACTACCATTGTAGAAACTTTAAAACAAAGCACGTCATGTGATGGTTTTCTCATTACAAAAACCATTCATGTCTTGTTTGTTTGGAAAGTAGAGCAACAACATGAAATTGTATGGCGCAATAGACGCACAGATATGAGATTTTGAACATGGTATGTTCCAACTAGGGAAATAAGAGCAGACAAGGGATGAACTTAATCCTTGAAAAAATTTAATTTTCTAAATAGACATCATTCGCTAAAACCAAATCTGTAAGTCGACCTTCAAAAACTTAAATCCATCTCAACCTATAAAGCTAATGTAAATTGAGACACATCGCATCGGCTTGCGTGCTTGTCACCTGTTTCAACCATAAAAGTATATAATACCGCAATTATTGGAATTAGCTAATATTTAAAAAGCTAAAAGATAAGAATCGATTAATTAGTTAGCATATAAAAGTTCGTAGTAGGCGTTGAATATTAACAATGGTAATGTTAAAAGATGTATTAAACAACTTCAGGGTTTATTACGGTATAAATTCTACTGAAGTTTCTTGCACGTTTCCGAAATAAGTCATTTCAGTTCATCTAATGTTTAATATTCTTGCTTTACCTGTACTTATATTTATTATTAAACCAAGCTCAGTGGATTCCCCATGTAGTCACGAGCTACCTTATGTACTCCAGCATGGCAGGTAAGAGTAGACAAAATATTAGGACACATCAGGAGAATGATGAAGGTGCTGGATATATGTATGTCACTATAAAACCGAGAAAGTATAGAGGATAGTTGAGTGGAAAAATTATCATCTCGTTTTAAAGAGATGAGATAACTTTTTGTCTTAGAAGCATTGAATTAGAAACGATTTACTTTTCCCGGAGAGAGAATATTGTCAAAGCGAAGCGAGTTAGCGAAGTCAACGGTATCAGCGCAACTATGGTTGGGGTTAAATAAAATAAAAGCACAGACAAGAAATACCCAGATATCGACGCTAGTACTAAGAAAGTGATGTATGAGAAGAGCGCATAGCAAACCTCAATAACTCACTGATCTCGGCTAAATATATCATGAACCAAACAATTTTTTTTCAATATAGGCAAAAATTAGATTTTTTCATAGAATTTAAATCGAGAATATTTCTTCAGAATTCGGTGGATTATTGGTGGCTGAAGAATATTGTGTCTGGATAGTCTCGGCTTTGTGAAAGTTGGATGGATTTGGTTGCTTGGGCTTGTTAGCTAAAAAATTTTATGGGCGAATTTTTGTCTCAAGCCGGTATAAATTTGTGTTCAATGTAGGAAAGGATTTATTTATTTCTTAGAATTGAAATCGATCATATTTCTTGTTTGGTTCTGTAGGGGGCGGGAGGGGGGGATAAATAAATTAATGTTTTCAATACTTGCACAGTTTTTTTCTTAATCCCGATATTTATTTTCATATTTCACCACTAGGTGCCAACCAGCAAGTAGGGAGCCGAAACCGCTGAGTTCTTGCAATTATTCGTTCTTTGACTGTACTTAAGTACATACGCAGGTATATAAAATTGAATTGTTTTACTAGGCTGGAGATAGCTTTAATTTTAAATTTTGTCTCAAGTACGTGCGTCCAATTTGCTTTCTAAAAAAACAAAAAACAGAGAGCTCAAATTAAAACAAATGCTATCCTTCTAATGCTCGTTTCCTTGTGAGGAGTCACGGACTGGGTCTTATTGTATCATGTGTAGAAAAAATGGCACACTTTTCAGTATTAATAATAACGGCAACTGCGTGTCTCGAACTGGCCGTTGTGCTTACTCCGGAACGGGTGAAGGTTTGTCCATATTGTAATTTGGAGATTTCACTAGGCACAAACAAGCACTGGCAGCAGTTTTGTTTTAATAAAAAAGTGGCAAGTTCGGTTGTTAGTGGCAATCTGGAGTGCTTAAAAGTATACTTTTTCTATAGAAAAAATAGGAAAAGAAAGCTTCATTTAGTCAATACTACTCCAATCTAGTATAGAAAGTTGTATGTATTATTAAAAGAAACGCCACATTGAAAGTGTCTTTTATGTATTGTTTGTGATATATACTGCATACGAGCTCCCACTACTTCCGCCTCTAGAGTTTCGTAGTAGGAATCCCAAAAGTACTTGGCGCCCACAACACATCAAAGTGAGAATTCCTTTAAATCGAGGAAATCTTTTTTCGTGTGCAATTAGGGAAGCGTAACACTCAAAGAGAACAGCAAATATGTTCTTTTAACTTTCAACTAATTTAACAAAAATGTATTAAAATTTGCAAAAAAACATCTATTTATTAATCATGTTCTAATAGATAAACTTCATCAATTTAAATATTTATTAAGCAAACCTCTATTGAAACTTTTTGAATGTCATAAGTTATAACAAAATTCAAGTACAAGTATGATAGTAATAAAAAAATAACGGAATCACGTATTTACTGCTTCTAAATTTGCGTAGCGAATAATTCTTCTTTGATTTATTCGCGAACGAGAAATATTTTTTTAATTCTGATAAATAAAAATCACTCGCGGGTGATTTGAATTAAAAATAAGACTCTTGAGGATAAAACTCTTCAATGATGAAAGAACTCGAGACCGAAATAAAAATTAAACTCTCTGTATATAACTCCTTCGCGAGCGAATTAAATTTTCTTTAGTATCCGTTCCGTATTATGGTCAAGGCGTACTCAAGAAAAGTGCGGACGGACGAACATGCAAAAGTCGAAATGTTTCAAGTTTCATGATTCACGTAAAGGAGAATTTACATTATGATAGCGTTGCATTGAAATTTAAATGTTACCAAAGCAATCACTGCAATACCTCACACGTACACTCCTCACTAATTTGTATGGCAAAAATCGCAAACTGTCAAACAGTCAAATTGTGAAAATGGAATATCTATTTCCAAAATGCTTTGAATTTGTGGATGCGCTGCTTCCTGTTTCTAGACTTTCCTTTCCCCAAAAAAGTATTTATAAATCTCCCTACGTCTAAAACTTACAAAAAAATTTACAAGATGATCTTCCTACTGCTATGCCGTGCATTTTCCCTGCTTTCAATGAAAATTTTACCTCAATAAAATACTCTATCATATTTAAAACAATCTGATGTGCGAATCAGTAACTTTCAAGGCCATTTTTTGTTAAAATTTGCAATTTTCTTTAATACGGAAACCAAAAAATGGAAATCTAATTTGGTTGTGGCGATTAGTGATAGCCGCTTAGGCGTTATTACCCTAAAGGCTAAAACACAATGTGAGCGACACGATAAAAACGCCGTAAAAACGCCGTACAAAACGTCCGTGAAAATACAATGGGAGCGACAATAGCTGTCAATCCCCAATTAAATTTATTCTGTTATTTGTGTTGTAAAGTAAAAATAGAAAAAATTTCAACGAATAAATTATAAAAGATTATTAAAATTACATGTGTGGCTGTTTTGCTAATGAAGATAAAAAAACAGAACCCACATAGAAGAAGAGGTGTGTCCAAGAGTTATCTAAAACTCAGCCGGAATTGGGTTTTTATCCGGATGCGTTTTTTTTTTTTTTATAATACGGTGATATTTTACCATCTCAATAAACTTTTCTTCCATTTGTTATTCAACCAACTTTGATATTTACCACGGCATTGTTATTTACTGATATTTTTAATTTATCAAGCCATAAATATGATTGCAACGAACGTATAACAATAATTATGAACGCAACCGAAAATCATAATTTTGCTAAACGCACCCTAAACGTGCGACAAATTTCAATTTTCATTTAAGTTGGACGACAACGTCGAACGATGTCGTCACGTCAGCATTATATTTTATACCATACACTGCCATGTTATTAGAACCCATATGACAGCGTTTTTTACGGCGTTTTTGTTGTGTCGCTCACATTGTGTTTTAGCCTTAAATGTGCGATTTGTACCCATGCAAATAAATTTCGCTAAAGTTTGTAATGTTGTTTGTTTATCCAACCACTAAAAGAGGTAAAACTAGCATTAATGTTTACCACCCACCCACCGCCCCTCAAAATGAACTCATCATATAATACGATAACAGAGAGAATTTGTTCGGACCGTCTACAGCCACGAAGAAATATGGTCGATTTCAATTCTAAGAAATAAATCAATTCTTTCCTAGATTGAAATTAAATAACACAATTCCTGAATAAAAATTTTAGTACGGAGGCTTATTTACATTGTGCAGAAGGTTGAATTTGAAAGTAATGCATTTTTCCATAAGAACAAATGCTAAGAGGAGTGCGAAATTGTACCACTCTAATCCTTTTGCAAGAGCAAAATCGTCTTACGTCACGGCCTGGAACATAAAACGGCAATGACCTAGGACTAGGCCCATAAAAATGTTTAGCACAAGCCCAAGCAACCAAATCAATCCAACTTCCACAAAGCCGAGACAACGCAGACACTATATTCTTCAGCCACCAATAATCCACACGAATTCTGAAGAAATATTCTCGATTTAAATTCTATGATAAAATCTAATGTTTGCCTATATTGAAAAATTTGTTTGGTTCGTACCCATGATATATTTAGCCGAGATCAGTGAGTTCTTGAGGTTTGCTATGATCTCCTCTCATACATCACTTTCTCAGTACTAGAACTAGCGTCGATAAATGGGTATTTCTTTTCTGTGATAAAAGCATATCATTAAAGAGAATTAAAAAGTAAGACGGAAAGAGAGTATAGCCCTGGGGCATTCCGGTATTAATAGAGTGAAGAGCAGATGTAACGCCATTTAATACAACCCGTATTTCAAATCATAATAGAGGAAGAATCGAGAGACTAGATTCTTTAAGTTTGGCTAAAATTGCAGGATATCAGCCTCTATCAAAGGCCTTTAAAATATCTAAGAATAAACTTTGGAATCACCGAAATTGTGAATATTGCAGTTCCGACGTTCCGTAAGAAGAGTCAACAAACATCGACAAACTAATAATATCCAAAACTGTACAAATAGAACAAAAAAACGATTTTCTCGAATATAAAATTGACGATGCCTCGACTTGAATTTGATGACGTAAACAACGGGTAAGCCAGCAATGCCTCACTCCAATATAAAATCAACGACGCATCGACCTGTTCTATGTTTCCATGAGCTACACTTGAGTTAGCGTTAAGTTTTGCTGGCAGAGTTAACTAGAAAAAAAACTATGTACGGTGTAGATTGAACATATTACCGATTTTGTCGATTGAACGAGATCTGACTGACACAATCGATATCGAAAGTGTAATCAACGACATTGGTAATCAGAAAACTAGTAAAATAGTTTTGTAGACATTCTTAATTTTATCCTATGTCAAAATATAGCTTTTAGTTAATTAAAATTAATCACACAAGTTCCTGTGTTGAATTTTTTTATGGCATGGTAAAAATTGGGGAACCATTTTCATGGTCCACTTTAGGCCCCAAGAGCCCTTGTTGCTCCACTGCGTCTGACACAATAAGCGAACTGGGCTCATATTGCAGAAACAATGAATCATTGCATGAAACGAAAATCTAAAAAAAATTATTTTGAACCAGAATAATTATATCGATCAATTATTGATCGATAAAAGCTATAGAATTAATAATAATTTCATACAAATACAATAAACAAATCCAAAAAGTGTTTCAGTATTCAGAATAGAGTACTGATCGTCGTATATTATTCATTGTAGTCAAAACTTGTAACGAAGTCCATTTTTACCTCCAAAGCATTTGGCTTTCTGTACAAACTGCTCCATTCAAAGCATACAGACGGCTAATGCTAAAATTAACAATTCCGTCAATATATATATATGTACAGACTCATGCAGATACATATATCCAGTGATGAGCCTCTCATAGTGTGCTAACTGGCTCGAACTAGTCAGCTGCACTGGTTCCCATAGTCTGCCATGGCAACCAGTGTTTGTTTGTCTACCGGTAGCAGCCAGTGTTTGTTTGCCTACCGGTACCAGCCAGTACTTTAAAAGGCAAGACAGCCAACCATAGTCAGTCGAAGGCGCATCAGCTGTAAATCAAAAGAAGGCAATAAAACGGAAAGCTAGAAAGCTACAAAGGACACCTGTTAACAAGTGGAAAAAAGACGTATGTACATCAAACCCAACTGAGGGCTAAAGATGAGCCCCAACGAACAAATGAGGACAAATATAGATAACATCGAGGGAAACTACTACAACGCAAACAAGAAATCGGCGCAAAATACACTAGACATAGTCATTCAGTTGATCCCCACGGGTTGACCGATCAAGATCTAGCTGAGCAAGTGCTTGCAATATCAAATTGTCGTTAGAAGTGAACATGTTCCGAACGAGCCGCTAGTATAGTTAGGTGAGACCATCCATCTAATCAGACTATTGTAGAGAATACGAATCCATCCGTATTCTGGCTGCTTTGTACATCTATACCAATTCTATGCATGCATGAACAAATAAATTAAATTTACAAGTAATAAAACAAATAAAATCGAAGAGCATAACTGACCTAATAATGACGAGCATAGTTGCTAACTAAGCAAGTACAATTCATTCACCGCTGGTCAAAGCGGGCCCACCGCAAAATTCGTTACAGCACAAAAATTCAAGGTGAATGAATCTTGCTCGCCTTGGTGAGATTATTGATTTTTTAATTTTTTAAATCGTTTTATCAGACTAAGAATAATTTGTATAGAATAAGCTTAATTTGTTTGTTTTCATTAAAGAAATTTGCTTTGTTACTCCAAACGCCGAGTTTTAACGAACTTAACCTTCATTCAAATTACGTTGGTCGTTGGAGTGCTTTCTGTAGAACTTAGTGTCTACAGAAGAAGTAGCAACTGTGGAGCTTACACTCTACAGGTACAAATCATTTGGGGAACTTAGCGTTCGCACCCGAGAGAGAGATTCTCTGCAGCATGTTGGTGCTCAGGTTTTTGTTATCATCCAGTGGAATATAGTGTTCAGCGGCTCTGTCTTATTACTTTAACTGAGGAACCAGTTGTTAATAATTTAAATTAATTTACAGCCACCACAACCGTTAGAGGAATTATTGGATCAGTGGCAGATTTCCAGGAAGTAGCACCAAGTACTACATGGGACTACAAGGCTTCTTGTATATCACAACCTTTGATCCAGGATGGCTTATGAATTTAGGTACCCTGGAGTAGAGCCCAATCAACAATACCGTACGAGGTGATTCCTAAAGAAAAAACGCAGATTTAATAGCATAATGGCGACAGAAAATTCTCATTCGTTATAATTATCATAAGCAGGCATTTTTTTTCATGTGACAGCATTATCTATTCACAGTTCGTCTACTCTCATTTGAAAAAATAAATAAAACGTACATAGCGGTAAATTTTGTACGATGGTACGGAGCCCTTCGTGCGCGAGTGCAACTCGCTTTTGGCCGGTTATTTCACCTGTGCATATCAGATAAAAAAGAAAATGTCGGTTAAGCCAATTTTTTAAATTGCAGATATATGGCATCCGTTTTATTGTTATATGAAGAAAATACATCATTTTAGATATATAACATTTCGAAATTATGTAATGTTACTATTATGAAATAATATCACCTAAGCAAAAATTTTAAATTTAGAAATATTTATTTAGATTTATTAAATATTTCTTATTTTTGGAGGGGTCTGTATTTTTTAGAAGTATTTATGATGATATTCACAGTAAAATTTTAATTGCAGTTGAATTTCACCACGTACATGCGGAAAAATTATAATTCTAAAATATAAAAATGTAATACCAAAAAATATCGAAATTTTATGTCAACAAAGCTTTCGTAAATATTTGCATTATATTGTTTTATAAAGGTAACGAAAAGTAATTTCCCCAACATATCAATTACTAAAAGTAATTAGTATGCGAAAATTCCAAGCGTTGTGAAAACGTTACCATCACCATTATAAACAAAGTTTATAAAAGTAACCGAAACATTACTGTATCCACTGCTATGACAAAAATAGATTAATCGAGAGCAACCTAGGTTATATGGGTTATAAGACGTTATATTAAGGTAACTATAATATTTTTATTACTCATTTTATAAAACTTTTAATTATATAACGTTACAAGATATTCAGCTGCTCCAGTCGCCAATACCAATTACTTGGGGTTAGAGCTATTTTAACCGCTCCATAGGAGTTAACTCTTTTTAGATGCTCCGGCTAGGCCAACACACGTATGGGAATTTAAATCGGCACAGATCTCATTTCCATTTGAATCACCCTGTATCATTCTAAAATTGATGCCGATGATAATTTAGTTTTATAGAGCTTTCGCTAATCGCTTAATGAATTTTTCGTGCAATTTAGTCCGCGCCACAGCAAAATGCAAATTAATGAAGAAGCGCGCCGAAAAATTATATTTTCAACTTCTAAATCGGACATTGTGTGATATTTTTGAGATGTTGGTTTTTCAAGAAAAATAGTGTATAGTATTTTAAAAATACGGGAAAGTAATATTTCGTACAGAAAACAAAAAAACGAAACGGTCATACAGTGCTTTCTCAAGCATAGAAGTGAGGTATTAACTGAAGAGAGTCACAATGGGAAAGGCTATTAAAGTTATCGAAGCTTAGGACGAAAATTTAAGGGAAGGAAAAAGAATTTCTATCAATGAATATAGTGCGTGAAGCTCGGGTGAAGTGTCCTACAGTATCCAAAAAGCAACACGTTGTGGAAATTGCGAAGGGTGAAATTGATGGCAAAACGTATCCTTTACACAAAGTAAAGTAAGTAAAAATTATAATGAATGATGAATCATATTACACTTTTTAGGTAAAAACTGGCAAGGGCATCATTCGACGCATAGAATATTTGTGGGCCAAAGAGAAACTTATATGCAAATCGATTTCAGACCAAAACGATTTAATATCTCGAAAATAGGATCAGGAAAGTGTTCAAAACTATGAACATAGCAATTTTTACTAAGCCAATGCTCCCAGTAAAAATTCGTAAGGCTAACAGATTGGGTATATTTTGTTATTTATTAATTTATGAAGTTTGTAAACAGTCGCAATGAATATTACTATATACAAAATTTTTTTTTTCTATTTCAATTTTTGATGGTTTGATGGTTTGAAAAGAGATGATTTCGTCGAAGGGACCCTGGAACGTAGGCCAGAAGAAGGCCCATTGCCCATTTCCCTACAATGTAGGGAACATTCCCCAAAATGTACGGAATATTCCTTAAATTTTAGGGAATAAACCCTACATTTTAGGGAAAAATATCTAAGTTTTGTGGCAACAATTTGTGCATTTTTTACAGTGCAAGAATGAGGCGCAGCTTTTAATTAACAGGGATAGAGAAAGCATCACGAACTCCGGCTTTGGATTAGTTGAATTCCATAAGGACCTTCAACACATCTCTCGAATGAATGTATATTAGCTCTTTACACTTCCACAGAAGAGATGAGGTTTCTGTGAAGTGGCAGGAGGATGGCGAGAATTTGAAGGGAATCTTGCAGCCAAAATATTAGCTTTATCCAAGGAGTCAAAAACTACTTCACCATATTAAGTAGTGAGGGTATAGAGGAACTCGTAAAGTTGTTCCTAAAGGTTTTGACGGGAGACCAGAAACAATTGCTGTCTTTACGGCAAAGATTTTGAATGGCGCTTCAAATAAGATTCAAATCCTTTCCCTAGCGAAACATATTTCATAGCTTGTATTGCATACTGGGAAATATGGATTATACCACAAAGAAGTAAATATACAAATAACGAATCGAAGAGGTAAATTGAAAACCAGACGTCAGATACATGTGGAGAGTCAATTAAAGGAATTTGCAACATTTCGACCTGATGTTCTTTCTTAGAAATTCGCTGGAAATTTGTTCCTTAGAAGTTTTATGGATTATTGGAGGCTGACAACGTCAGAAGAAATGAATGCATATTGGAAAGTGGAGGCCAACAAGAGGCTCAACTACAGTAATCGTAAAGACACTACCGATTTCAACGAGACTGAGGTTTACTTACGAAAAATGGAAAACACTAAATGTGAAGATAATGACCCTTACGGAATGCAATAAAAATGACAATTTTTCGTAATTAAACCTGAGTCTCGTTCAAATCTGTAACGTATTTACGGCTATTGTAGTTGAGCCACAAATGAAAATATCGTATCCAAAAATATAACTCCAATCGCCTGGCCATCAAAGTGAATAGAAATTCAATCGAGAGCTTTAACGAACAAAATTATAACAACAGCATTGATATGCCTCACATAGACTAGGGTACTAATAATCAAGGATACTATATGAAATAGGAGTAGTAGTATTGAATTATTAAATATTACGCAGTTCGTGTAATATATGTCAGTGGTATTTATTTATTTATAGGTATACAGCTAACTTGAAAACGAAAACTCGCACCAGAGAAAGCAATCACAAGGAAAACACTATTAGTGGGCGAAAAAATTTGAGATAAAAAAGAATAGAGATTTCAAAAATATGTTGCATCTCTAACGTATACCTAAGAGTACCGGACAGTGAGAAAGAAATTGGATCACTGTTTCAGACTTCATTCCACAACCCCTGCATGTAGGATCATCAACAAGTCTCATCCTGTGAAGGTGACCCTGAGAGAGGAGTGCCCAGTGAGGATGGACACAAGAGCTCTGAGGGTTGGCTTGATAAATCCTAGGAGCTTATTTGTTTGATTTGAGTTTGGTTGTTCTAGTCGAGGGATCATCTATCCAAAGGCGGTTGTGTTGGCGATAAGCCCAGCTTGAAATGATTGAGATAAGGTTTTTGCTGCAATCCCGACTATAGAGGCAGGTTCCTCCGAGGCTGCACCAAGACGAAGAAGATCGTCCGCTCTGTCATTCCTGCTAATGTTGCTGTGCCCCGGTACCCACTGCACTATCACGCTGTTATTACGTGAAAGGGATTTCAGGATGGTTTTTCACTCCATTAAGAGTTTGGAGGTTATAAGGGGTTTAGACAAAGATTTGTCAGCTGCTTGGCTGTCTGAGCAGATGGCTATCTCATTGTTCTCAGTGTCTGAGATAAGGAGGTGCCATCCTTCTTGAAAAATAGCCTTGACATCTCCTTGGAAAACCGTAGCATGCCTTTCAAGGTGCACGGCCAATTCAGACTCAGGTTCCTCGCAGAAAACTACCGTTCCGGTGCCATCATCAGACTTAGAGCCATCAGTATAAATTGTAATTGAGTTTGTCAATGGTTGAAGCAAGGAATGTGATTCCCATTCTGCCCTGAATGGGATTCTAGATTCAAAATCCCTTTTCAGCATGGTTTTGAGGAGGTGGTCGCTGCCCCTGTCGATTGCAGGTGCGATTGACTGCACAAACTCGTAAAAGGATTCATGTGGAACTCTTGTTCCTGAGTGAAGCCAGTCAAGATTAAAATGCAGTCTTAGCGCTGTAGTCGACGCCCTCTGTTTAATATAGTTACGAGCGTGGCCTTGGTTCGTTATTTTAAACAAAACATTTCAGATATAATTCAAAAGTTCTTTCTTTATTTAACTTTACTGTTTATTATCACAATTCACAAACAATTATCAAATTTACTCTTTAGTTATTGCTAGTACTGTACTTCTAATAATCACAATCCAAATAGTTTACTCCGTTCACTTCGCCACCTGAAATAATACTCGCCTCCTGGATGTGAGAAGTGCCGATGAATTATCCTAGAGCTTTCCTGAATATTCCCTTCTCCGAACCCAAAGTTTAATGAGATGTCACCTACAGTTGTTTCTATTTGCAATAGATGGCGCTTGTGTCACTTTGTAGCGCGTAACACTGCACCCTTCTTAAAAAAAATCCATGCCGAACAACAGGTGGTCCACGGTCTTGATGCTCGTAGTATTTACACAAACGATCTAGGTGAACGATTTTCCGTTTACCTCTTGTACCACGCTGAATCCTGTATACTACGTCATTAATTCTAGTTACCACTGAATAGGGTCCTTTCCACTGTTGCTGCAATTTTGGAGAATGTCCCCTACGTCATTTCGGGTTGTACAGCCAAACAACGTCAGCTTCATTAAATCCTGCTGAATTAGCACGTAAGTCATAGCGGGTCTTCATCTGATCAGTATTTACCGCTAATATTGCTCTCGTTTCCTCGTGTACATCAGCTAATCGTTGTTTAAGCTCCGATATATAGTCGTCTGGTAACTTTTGTTCGCTTCTGTGTGTACCAAACTTGAGATCGCCTGGTCGCATCTCCCTTCCGAATACGACCTTAGCTGGAGTTTGTCCGGTCGTGTTGTGAACAGCTGATCTATGAGCCATTAGGAACACGGGAATATGTCGATCCCAATCGCGTTGATGATAGTCGACTACTTTCTTTAAATGCTCGACCAATGTTCTGTTGAAGCGCTCTACCATGCAATCAGATTGTGGATGCAGAGGAGTTGTTCTGGTTTTTCTTATTCCCAGCATTTGACACATATCCTGGAAAGTCCGTGATTCGAAGTTCCGTCCTTGGTCCGAATGAAGTTCGTGAGGTACACCAAATCTGCTGACCCAATTCATTATTACTTGTTCCGCAACTGTGTTTGCCTCTTGATTAGGGATTGCATAAGCTTCAGGCCAATTACTGAAATAGCCAATAGCAACTAATATGTAACGGTTACCGTTTGTGGAAAAGGTCCTGCGATGTGTATGCCTATCCTTTCAATTGGGGCTCCCACATTATACTTATGCATTTCTCCTCTGCTTCTGTGCGGCGGTCCTTTGCAAGAAGCACAGATAGTGCATCTACGGCACCAATCCTCCGCATCCTCTGGCATATATAACCAATAAAACCTTTCTCGTATTTTGGAAATTGTTTTATTCACCCCCAAATGTCCTCCAGATTATCCACTGTGCATTTGTTCTAGAACATCTTTGCCCTGGGATGCTGGCGCGTCTGTCTGCTTTCAGAATGACTCGCCGTTAGTTGCTTCCCACTTGCGTTTTAATATACCACATTCAACGTGAAGAGAATTCCATTGAGCCTAGCAGCTCTTCAGTTTCTCAATCCTCTTAGAGATATCTTTCCATTGCGGTCTTCCCATGTCTTCTTTCCAGGCAAGAATGTGTGATATGTCTAGATCTTCCCGTTGTCCTGTTCGGAAGCTCTCGTTGTCCCAACCCGTCGATGGTTCCACCGTTATCAGCTGTATATTGTCTTGTTTCTTTTTCTTCTACCCGAACGCAATGTTTGCATTCAAGTTTGCATGGACGACGTGAAAGGGCGTCCGCATTACCATGGATACGTCCTCTTAGGTGTTGGATTTCAAAGTCATAAGCTTGGAGTCCCTCTATCCATCTCGCCACTTGCCCCTCAGGGTTCTTAAACTGCAAAAGCCATTTAAGTGCTGCATGGTCTGTGCGGAGGATAAATTTCTGCCCGTCGAGTTATTTAAGGAAAAGTTTTTTTTGAATTTACAATAGCAAGTAGCTCTTTTCTTGTAGCACAATAATTTCTCTCTGATTTTGAAAGTGCTCCTTGCTATATCTGCAACATCTTTTCCGAATCGCCTGTAGTAGGTAGATAGATCAAGAAAACTGCTTAATTGATGTTTGTCCTTCGGAACTGGCCAATTTTTGACAGCTGCTTTCTTCTCTGGAACGGTTCTTACTCCTTATGATGAAACTGTGTGCCCCAAATATTTAACTTCATTTTTAAATAGAGCGCATCTCTCAGTCCTTGAAGTACGTCCCGTAAGTTGTTTTTATGTTCCTCGAAAGTCCTTCCGATTACTATTATATCATCTAAATAGACAAGACATGTTTTTCAGGTTAATCCACGTAAAACACATTCCATGAGTCGTTCGAAGGTGGGTGGATCATTACATAATCCAAATGGCATAACTTTGAATTGCCATAAGCCACTTTCACCTGAGAAGGCAGTTTTCTCTCGGTCCTTGGGATGTATTTCTACTTGTCAGTAACCACTCTTCAAGTCCAGTGTGGAAAACCATTGCGCTCCGCAAAAGGGTGTCCAATGTGTCATCAACCCTTGGGAATGGATAGCTATCATTTCTGGTTACGTTATTTAGTTGGCGGTAGACTACACAAAATCGGGTGCTGCCAACCTTTTTCCTGACCAAAACAACTGGCGATGTCAAAGGGCTGTGAGATTCCTCTATTATGCGTTGTTTCTCCATGGAGTTTATCATATCTGCAACTTCTGGTTGTTTGGCTAATGGTAGCCTTCGTGGTGTCTGCCGAATTGGCCTAGAATCTCCTGTATCGATCCGGTGCTGGACAAGATTTGTTTTACCGAAATCATCATAATTCATTGCAAATAATTCTGAAATTCATCGATCACCTGTTTGGCATTGTTGTTCACTTAAAGCACTCGACGAAAGAAGTTTCTGAACCTGTTGGGGAGTAGCTGGTATAGGTTTTGCCTTTTTGACATTAGTAGCATTATCCAAATTGACGATTTGGTAAACGGGTTCACAATTTCCAATTATAGCACCTTGTTTTAGTTGTACCTCATTTTCGGACTGGAATTAATGTTGCTCCCTCTGCCTTCACTAAAGTCTTACCAACGATGATGTTCGATGTTACCTTTGTAAGGTTAGGCTCCACCAGATAGATTCGGCAGGTCCCGATGTCATCAGTATGCTTTGTCCATACTAGCGTCTCGGAGCATGCAGCAGAAAGAGTAATATTTTCACAGGCCATCGTCCTAATTTTAGAAGGATAATCTGCTCCTACCCCTAGTCTCATAGGAATTTCTATCTTGCCATATTTGAGGATCCGTTCTCCGACATCCAGATTAATTTTATAAGTGGTCATGAAATCAACTCCATGATGTCTGAAACCAGGAAAGTGTGAGGAAGTAGTACTTCGCCTAGTTGAACATCCAAAGTTATTTTTCCAAAAACTTGTGCTGCTGCTCCAGTTGCTGTTCTTAGTAAATATTTGGTCGTGTTGTGAAGCCATTTGTTTTTGACGCGATCTGCTCTAATAATTGATCTCGAAGCACCAATGTCGATAGTGATTGCGCAGTCATTTTTACCTACACTTCCATATATAACGAGACTGCTATTATTTCTCTGCAACTAGCCTACTTGAATGATGACTTCGGGGCTGCCGACTCTACCCACCAACTTCTGCCCCCCAAAGTTGGTTTTACATATTTGCCGACAGCTCAACAAGAGAGCTGATGCGACTGGTCGCTGTTTGATTTCTAGTTTCTCTACGAGTTGCTTGCTCCTTGGCTCCACATTTTTGGCATACTTTTCTGTCCTCCTCTTCTTGTAATTCCATTCTTCGAAGTTTTCTGCAGTCTCTTTGGAGGTGTCCGGGTATATTACAATTCCAACATCGAAGAATACCACGTGAGGGTGTACTCTCTAAGGACTGCAATCTGTTGCAAGAACATTCCTCCACCGAAATTTCTCTCACTCGTACTGCACTTCGAGAAGCTTGTCTAGCAGGTTCATATGCCAATGCATAGGGTAGCGCTTCTGCTGTTGACTTCTTTCCTGCTAGCCTTAGTGCTTGTTGTAAATTTTGATCTACAATAGCGTTCACAAATGCTTCTGTTGCCACTTCAGTAAGGAATTCTGCATTTACGCTAGAGTATGAAAAATAATCTAATCTTTCCACATCAGCCAGCAGTTGTTGTAGTGACTCGCCATGCTTTTGAATTCTGTTGCGTAATTGCAGGCGATATACTTGCTGCATGTGCTCATCTCCAGAACGTAATTCTATCGCCTGTACTAATGAAGTATAATCACGTTGCCTTTCAATCGGTATAGTTTGTAATAGCTCTGACGCAGAACCTCGAAGTGCTAAAACCAGAGCTGTAGCTCTATCAAATTGTCTCTTGAAAATATGCCACGAATTTTGTCCATCAAATATTGGAGGTTTCATTCTGCCTGCAGCGGATATTTCAGTTCCTTCGTGCCGAGGTTGTCGATGCTTCATCCTCTCCAAATCTGCTTTAAAGTTGTCAAGCTTCTCCGAAACATTTTCTTGTACTTCCGACACTTGTTGTTGAACGTCCAGCATTTCCTGCTGGATTCCTTCTATTCCTACATTTTGTTCGTCTAATGAATTTTTAAGAAAACTCTTCTGTTCCTCCAAACAGGTTTCGAGACAATTCTGCAAGGAACTCTTTTGTTCATCCCAACGGGCTTCCAGAAAATTCTTTTGTTCGTCCAAACGCGCTTCTAGGGAATTCTTTTGTTCCTCAAGAACATTCTCTGCTCATCTAAATGGCATTCCAGAGAATTCTTAACATGCTTGCGGAGAATTCTTTTGATCCTCGTTAGCTTTCTTCTGCTCATCCAAAGAAGCTTGCAGTGAATTCTATTTATCCTCATAAGTTTTCTACTGCTCATCCAAATGGGCTTGTAGAGAATTCTTTTGTTCCTAATTAGCATTCTTTTGTTCCTCCAAGCAAGATTATTTTTTTCCTCAAGAGCATTCTTCATCTGCAGGGCTGAAAGCTCCATTTTGGTCATTAAGGTACTCAAAAGCTATTCTATGTTCATCCCAGGCTCTTCTTCAGCTTCAGCTTCTTCTTCAAATACAAATATATCAGGATTCTTTATTTCCTCTATCAAGGCTTGTCTAAGTCGCTAGCCTAGAACATTCTTTAGATCTGTCGTTTGCAATGACCGCTTCCCCAACTCCACATTCAATTCCTGTATGCGAAGCTCCCCTAGTCTTTGTCCCACTCTTCTGTCTTTTGTAATTCACTCACAGTTTAATATAAAATTATCTTTCAGAATTTTTACACACGATTTCACAAAGTTAATCACTCTTTGAATTTCAAAGTCAAATGCCACCACTTTATTTCGCGATTTTATTTTACTTCACACACCAGTTGCTACGAGCATGGCCTTGGTTCGTTATTTTAAGCACAATATTTCAGATATAATTCAAAAGTTCTTTCTTTATTTAACTTTACTGTTTACTATCACAATTCACAAACAATTATCAAATCTACTCTTTAGTTATCGCTAGTACTGTACTTCTAATAATCACAATCCAAATAGTTTACTGCGTTCACTTCGCTGTCTGAAATAATACTCGCCTCCTGGATGTGAGAAGTGCCGTATTTATACTCTGCGAATTATCCTAGAACTTTCCTGAATATTTCGTTCTCCGAACCCAAAGTTTACTAAGATTTCACTAACCTACAGTTGTTTCTATTAGCAACAGATGTCCTTGTGTCACTTTGTGGCGCGTAACAATATGTATTTGCACCCGGGTGTATGTTGAGGATAAGCTCCAGAGCCCGAGTGTTAGTTGCCTGGAAAGCGTCGCTTGCGCTGAGAAGGCACAGTCTTTGAATCTTCTCCAATATCTTGCGATGATTGGCGGAGTCCTTTGTTTTCCACCACACCACCGAACAGTAGGTCAACATGGGTCGAATGACGCAAATGTATATGCATAGGATCATCCGCGGTTTGAGTCCTGAATTCTTCCCTACCGCTCTGCGGCATACTGCGAAAACTCTGAGAGCTATGCTCGCTCTGTCTTCGAGGTGTGGTTTCCAGTTTAACTTTTTGTCTAATATATTACGTATGTACTTCATCCTGTAGTTTAACTCTAAGCGCGTGGAGCCAATCAAGAGCAGGTTTAAACTGGGGATATTCCTTTTCGTAGTGAAGAGGAATAGTCAGTTTTCCGTAGATTGATGCGCAGTCCGTAGCCTAGCGCAAGCCTAGTCGGATCGCACTTTGCAAATCATCCATATTGAGCAGTTGAGCACCCATAAAAGAGGTGATAAGATACCACCTCGAGGGGTGCACCTGTGTCATTAGCCCACAGCAGGCTCATTGTCTATTATGCTGAAAGTGCCAAGATCTCCCTATTTCAAAATCTAACAAGATTTTGGTACTTTATCATTACTGAAAGAGATTTCATGTTAAAACACATTTCATATGGGCGCCGTGGTGTCGCACGGCATAATCATAAATTTAAAACGAACTAATAATTTCACCCATATTCAAGAGCACGAGAAATGCGTCCCGTAATATAATTCCATTTCCGCCGAACCAATATTTCTATCAGCAAACACTCGACTAGGCACAAAAAATTCAAAATATCTTTCCCAACAGTTCAAGAAATCCAATATAAATGTTCCGCTGAAATCAATCGAATCAGCATGCCTAAACAATAAATTTTGCCCGAATGCATTTCTCACGTCAACAACAACTTTTCATTCAAGTGGACGAAACGCGAGCCACTTTTAACCATGGCCTACCCCAATAGCTCTTCAGAGTACATAACTATGTAGGTACTCATTATACTCAAGAGTACAACCGTCATATGCATTTTCCCCGCTTCGCCTATAATCCAGACAATCCATGCCATTCCATATTTTTCTAAATGAAATGTTTCCCCTAAAAAACCTCTTTCACGTTAATGAACTTCAGCTAATTAGCTTTCGCCGACGATATGTATCTACGACTGAAATAAAGTCGTTTCATTCTCTCCCCGCTGTGAATTATGTACAACTTTCAGCCTATCACTAGCGCATGGCTTTAATGTTCAATGCATTTTCCCCTTCATTGATATCTATGGCCAATTCCACCAATCACGAGGTGATTGAATTTTCTGAATTAGGGAATTTTGATAAAAACTCAGGGTGAAACCACAGGAAGGGCAGACACTTTTGTTCATTCTTCAGTGTAACTTCAAAAAATAAAATAATTATCTGCCAGAATTTTTTAAAGAATATCAGTGAAGAAACTATTTTTAAATATGTGGATAAATTTTAATAATAATCTGTAATTTTTTATATCTGTGAGAAAGTTTTACTAGATAATAAATTTTGATAATAGACATTTGTGATTTTTGTTAAGTGTATGAATAAATTTTGGGTACTAGTGAACTTCGCTTAACTGCAAGCACTCCTAGTCTCCCGCCGATGGTGACGATAAAAATCCCAAGGCAAAACAACTGGTGGCAGCGGTGGGATTTAAATAAATAAACAAATAAACAAATAAACAAATAAATAATTAAATAAATAAATAAATAAAAAAAAAACAGAAAAAGGGAGAGAAGAAAAACTTAACAAAAATCCATAATAAAATTTTTATATAAAACTCTGCTTGGGTTTCTGGCTCCTGTTATAAAAGCCAAACAGTGATATGCAATAAATAAATAAATAAAGAAGATCATATTTGGAAGATGGACCCCCAGATCGAGATTAAAATCAAATTACTGAAGGAGGAAATCACAAAAATGCAGCAACCCGCCGAGGAAGATGAAGATACATCAGACTCACCACATATGTATTGTTGAGGCAACGCTTAGCTCAACTTACCAAGTAAGCACAACATAATTTCAAATTACCCTTATATAACCATATAGTACCATATTAGTATTATATTATTATTTTCTAATCTTAGAAATATTCACATAAGAGTGTTTAATAACTATTACAAAATTTTTCTTACGAATTTCATTTTCTAAACCCGTACAAAAATCAAAAAGGTTTTCTTTGACCTGGAGAAGTAACAACAATTTTTTTTTCATAATTCACCAACACTTTCGATTTATCCAAAAGGAAGTTGTTAAACCTCTCACATTTTTTCTCACTCGATAATTGTAATATCAAGGTGAGTGAAGTAGCTAAACATTATCGGGGACTATATTCTTTTCTAAAACCAGTAAAAACTCTATAAAGAATTTTCAATCAGAATATTTGCTACAATTATGGGGGCTCTTTAGAAATTAATAAATCTATTTTACATATCGATAACTTTAAACGCCGGTATATGAAATTATCTGATATTTTGGACGAAAGGATAGTTACACCGTAATATTTCTGTATTGTAACATTGACCCATTCAGTCCTATTTAGAAAATACAATATCCTTCGAGGGGCAGCTCGATTTTACACAAAATAGCTGTACCCTACACGACTAATGTGCACCACTCAACGTGAAGACTGAAATTTTCCAAGATTCAACACAGTTAGAAGCAAAAAAAAAACACAATTTAACTAAATAAGTAAAATTTTCTAGTATCAAATAAACCGTGCTTAATATGGGCTGCCAAAACGGTACAGCCAGTAACTATTTCTATATTTAAGTAAATATTTCCTACGTAAAAAAAAAATTTCTTAAGGCAACAAATTATGAAATATTTTCGTGAACAAAAAATATTACAAACTGAATCAAGTTTATTTCAGTCAAGAATTTGTTCTTGCATATTCCTTTAGATGATTTCGAAGTTCTCGTATGTCCTTGATTTGAGATTTAAAAAGTGTTATACTAACACAGGATTCGATCAGCTATCCAACGAAATAAGTGACTGATATTAATGTCTCTTGAAGCTTAGATAATTATTTCTCTCCGTGTAGACCAGAGGTGATGACAAAGATACGCAGCATAGAATAATGTGTAGAGAATTTCATACCGTTTCTTATATACGTAAACCAAAATTGAAAGAATCTTGCCCTCACAGAGATAGAGTTGTGTTTAGAATCTTATACTACGAACATTTCCTTTCACCCGCTCGCAAAAAGCTCGAAGCGTGATTGAGAAATTTTAGTAGAGATACAAAAGGCACATACACTCATTCAAAATTTCTCTAAGAAGTGGAACTCTTAAGATTCCTGTTACAAGGGTCCGAAGCATAACAATGACAAACTCGGCTCAGAATAACTTTGCCAACGAAGCAGTACCCCTTCGTATATCGATAGCGGATGCTAGGGAATTAATCCCCGCATTCAATGGAGATAAAAATTACCTAAATCGTTTCATTTCGTGTTGTGATAGTCTCTTTGCCACGGCAAGAGAAGACCGTGACAAAACACTTTTCTTCAGTGTCTTGAAAACAAAAGTATCGGGTGCAGTTTACGACATCATAGAATATGGTGCAGCTAGCAATTGGGCAGAATTTAAGGCCTGTTTACTAAAACGCTGTAAGTTATCGCGTTCTGCAGCTCGTGTAATAAGGCAATGGCCAAATTAGTCAACAAGTGAGTATTCCTTAAGAGTGATGCGAACACTTGGGGAACTCAACAAAGCCACTTCAGCTAATATTACAGACGAAGGAGCAAAGAAAATCTTTTTGGAAGAAAATGAGCGCGAAGCAATACTTTCGTTTGAAAATGGGTTAAGAAATGAGCACCTGCAAATGCTTGCGCATGCCCGGAATGCGACCGAACTGTCTACCCTGATTGATTACCTACTAAAGCGTAGTGGATACATCGAGGAGAAAGAAAAAAACATCATGAATTCAAGTAGAGGTTTCCCCAAGCATGGGATCACATGCGAAATTTGCTAAGGAAACATGTTACAAAAACAAAATAATACCAGCGTTCGGCGGGCAACCGATAAAAAGGGAAGTTCACAGATTGTATTGTACCTACTGCAATAGGACTAACCACGACATTAGTGATTGCAGGACAAAACGTTTTAATGAAAATAAGGGAATAAATAATCAAAGGCATCGACAATCAGAGCAACAAGGGTATTATAATCAACCAAAGGGAACTAAACAGTTTGAGCAGAGAACATACCCCTGTCAATCAAACGAAATTAAGCAACTAGAACGAAGCCGACTTAACGGCAATAGCTATCAAGGAAGGCGTACTATATCTCCAAACCAAGGAATAAATTTCGGACCAACAACAAATCTGAGACAAGTGCGATTTATTAATCAGGATGCTGAATATGACTCGGGAAAAGAGATCCTGAGGGAAGGAATTTCTGGCCATCCAACCCGCACTTTAGAAGTTCAGGCCGACGTCCATCAGCAAGATTAGAGGTTAAAGCAACAATTCCAATAAACATAACTGCACGCGGTATCACAGTAACTCTTCGTTTCTCGTCGTCCGCTAAAGGTCAGTCCACTTTTCTCATAGATACAGGTGCTGAGGTCAGTTTGCATAAACTAACATCTACCTCCGGCGATAGCCTAGTTGAAATTAATCAGAGGTGTTTGATCACCACCCTTTCGGGTGATTATGTCACTTCAGGGGGCTTATCATGTGGAACCCTAGATGTAGGTAGCAGCTGCAGAAGCATAAAAATCAGCCATCCATTTCAGTTGGTGAGAGGCGATAGTATACTACCTTGCGACGGACTGTTAGGGAATGATTTTTTAAGGGAATACCGTGGTATCGTGAATTATACAGAAAGTATATTGGACGTAGTTTTAACAGATGATAACAAAAATTACTTTAATATTCCTTTAACGGCGCAAAAAGATAACTTTCTTGATTCAAGGAACACCATAATATTTGAGGGTAATTTAGATAAAAAGATAGAGCAATACAAGGATAACGAAAATAAAGAAAAAGAAATAAGAAAAGTAAGTTGTAGCACAATGAACAACAATTTATGCACACTATTTCAAGTAACAAATGATAAAATTGAACTACATCAAAGATAAATGCCTTATAAAAATAGCACTGCAGGTTATTTAATAAAAAAAACAGTACGGAAGAATTAATTGAAAATAAAGAAAGGAAATAGAAATGGAAAACAAAATAACAAATAATATAGAAGAGAAAACAGATGAAGGGGATAAAGCAGTGCACAAGAATTTAAATATAATTAGTAGCAGTATGGTAACTGTTAGGAATGAATCTCCGAATTACATGAAAAATACAGAGCGCATAGAAAATAAAAATTTTTTTATTCCAGCGAGATCAGAAACCATTGTGGAAATACCTGTAAAACTCAACAGAGTTTCGGTGTGTTCAAAGATGGAAATGAAGCCAGGGGTTTATTTGGGGGATTGTATAGCCAGACCCAGAAATGGTTTCGCTAAAGTATTAATCCTTAACACCAACGAGGAAGATATTCAGCTTACTGCAAGGGACACCTCACCCACATGGATTGATTTGGACCAATACGACATAGTTCAGGCTGACTATAAAAAGATGACGTAGCAGCTAGACTAAACAAGTTGCAGGAACTCATAAAATTAGATCATTGCAATAATGAAGAGTGAGAAAGCATAATAAATATTTGGAGAAAATACAACGATTTATTTTATTTAGAGGGAGACTACCTCACCTGTACTGACGCCGTGACACATACTACCCCTATCTTATCGGACCAATCTCCAATCTATAAAAAGCCATATCGGCTACCAGAATCGCAGAGGCACGAAATAAATAGGCAGATCGACGATATGTTAGAAGACGGGATAATCAGTCCAAGCAGTAGTCCCTGGAGCTCCCATTTGCTTTTAGTTCCAAAAAAGCCGGATGCAAACGGTAACAAAAAATGGAGTGTGGTTATAGATTTCAGGAGACTAAATGAAATTACAATCGGAGATGCATACCCTATACCTAACATCACCGATATACTGGACCAATTAGGTAAATCCAAATACTTTACTACATTGGATTTGGCTAATGGGTTCCACCAGATCCCCATGGATGAAGCAGATAAAGAAAACACAGCTTTTAGTACCTCTTTTGGGCATTATCACTACAATCGAATGCCATTTGGATTCGAGAGGGCGCCTGCGACTTTCCAGAGGCTCATGAATACGGTGTTAACTGGACTGCAAGGGTTACGCAGTTTCGTCTATTTATACGATATAGTAGTATATGGTTATAACTTACAAGATCACAACACGAAAATTACGGAAGTGTTCGATCGGCTAAGAAAAAACAACCTAAAGCTTCCACCCGAAAAGTGCCACATTTTAGCAAAAGAGATAACTTATCTAGGTCACGTTGTATGCCCGGATGGAGTACATTCGGACCCGGTAAATATAAAGGCTCTTAAGACTTATCCTCAACCAAAAAAACCTAAAGAGGTAAAGTCATTTTTAGGTTTTGTAGGATATTACTGTCGGTTTCTAGCGGATTTTGCTAAAATATCTAAACCTTTAACACGTTTGTTGAAGAGAAATGTTCCGTACGTGTGGGATACATTTTGTGACGAGGCATTCAGAACTTTAAAAACAAAATTAATTACCGCACCTGTGTTAGCGTACCCTGAATTCGACAAAGATTTTATAGTAACCACAGATGCGAGTGATATAGCGTTGGGAGCAATCCTTTCACAAGGGGAAATCGGAAAAGATAGACCAATATGCTACGCAAGCCGAACACTAAACCCTGCCGAAACGAGATACTCCACCATCGAGAAAGAGCTCCTTGAGATAGTATACGCTGTAGAACAATTTCGACCGTATATATATGGAAGAACTTTCACAATAGTTACCGACCACAAACCGCTCGTTTGGCTGATGAACTTAAAAGACTGCTCAAGCCGCCTATCTAGATGGAGAATAAGACTCGAAGAATACGATTATAGGACCATATACAAGGCGGGACGGTTAAAGGCTAATGCGGATGCACTCAGCCGAATACAACCTGACGACGCAAATAATACCGTTGAGGAAAAGAGCATCAATGTAGTCACAAGAAACCAAGCCAAGGATTTTATAGGAATCACAGATAATGATGAAACACATAAAAAGGCAGACACACCCACTAACGACGATAATGTGGTTATCAAGGAATCAAAACTGTCTCTAGTTCACAAAAAGGGGACCGCTAACAACTGCTTTCTTCTTCCCCTAACCAATAACGAAACCGAAAAGTACCTCCATGAAGTAGTAAGAGGTATACCTATGTATCTAGAAGTAGGCAAAATATATCAATCAAAGATGAACGCTTGTAATTACATATTAGCTAAAACAAACATCCCTATTCCTACAAATAAAGATAAGGACATGTTATATGAATTACTGGAATGCTTTAAAATCATAAGCCAAACAAACAAATTAGACAAAATAGACCTCGCTATCCCTGCGCTTAATCGCCCTAATCTCCGCAACCTCAAGAGAATATGTACGGAAGTGTATACCAAAAGCAGGGTCGAAATAATTTTACATCATGGAACAATGCAATTTTTAACGAACCCCCTCGAAATGCAAGAAGTCCTACGGGAATATCACGAAACACCCGCGGGAGGCTATGAAGGCATCTCAAGAACAACCTAAAGGATACAAGAAGTTTACTCATGGCAGGGAATGCGTAGGGACATCGAAAGGTACATAAATAATTGCGCTTCCTGTCAAATCAATAAGCTGACACAAGTTCCGAAGATCCCAATGAAGATTAAAACAACAAGTTCGAGACCATTCGAAAGGATATTCCTCGATATAGTAGCGCCATTTCCAACAAGCTACAATGGTAACAAATATTTGCTTAACTTCCAGGATGACCTTACAAAGTTTTCAGCGGCATCTGCACTGGAAAACGCAGAAGCAATTACCGTAGCAAGAGCATTTGTAGAAAATATGATTTGCAAGCATGGAATTCCACAGTCTCTACTCATGGATCAAGGATCCAATTTTCTAAGTACCATGTTCAAAGAGGTAACAAAACTGCTTCATATAAGACAGTTACAAACCACCCCCTACCATCCCCAAACAAACGGAGCTCTAGAAAGGAGCCACCGAACACTGGCGGAGTACCTTAGACACTATGTGCACAGGGACGCTTTAACATGGGATACATGGATCCCATACGCAATGTTTGTCTACAACACTACGCCTCATTCAAGTACCAGCTATTCACCCTACGAACTTTTGTATGGATTCACTGCAGAAATCCCTTCCAGCTTAAGAACCAACCCTTCACCAGTATATAACTATGATGATTACGCGCATGGATATAAAAAAGCGAAAGAAACAATAAATATACGAAAAGAAAAATCAAAGGAGTATTACGACAGAAAGACCAGGCCCAAAAGCTTTCATCTAGGTGACAAAGTTTTACTTAGAAACAATACTAGAAAAAACAAACTTTCGTCCTTATGGGAAGGTCCATATCAAATCCTGCGCTTAGATTCGGTAGAAAATACGACCATCAGAATAGGGAACAAGAATAAAACACTACACAATAACAATCAAAAACTCTTTACCGAAGATACTAATTCTTAACATCCCCACAGGTTATTACTAATGTTATGTGCCTTCTGCCTGCCAATCGCATCAGGGAATGAAGCTTTCAACGTAACTGCGCTCCCAACGAATCCGGGAATCTACTTCGAGGAGATCGGAAAAGTAAGCCTGTACAGCAATGAATGGCATGTCGTAATATACTATGACTTAGGTAGTTTTAAGTATGAATTAAAAAAGTTAGAAGAATGTGAAACCCAAATAGAGTCTATCTGTCGAGCCGTTTATGCTTATGACGAAAGCCAAAATTTATGTCTTTCAATAGCACATCAATTCCAAATTATCATGAGCGAAATAAAGGAAAAATCTAATCTTCTTTACGTAGAACACGCACGAGAGAAACGAGGTATATTTAACGCCATAGGCACTCTAAGTAAAACCCTTTTCGGTACATTAGACGACGAGGATGCAAAGAAGTACGACGAACATACAGAAAACGTAAAAAACCATCAGAGTCATTTACTCGCCCTAACAAAACATCAGACTCTAATAATCGAAACAACCGCGAATATATTCAATAAAACACGCTCCGCTATCAAAGAACAATTTACGCATATCGAGAACAAATTCCAAAAAATAGATAGAACGATTAATGCCATGTATTCAGATATAATCCACGTAAATGTTACTCTAGAACTAGAATCGTTAATTTCTCTGACAACCCTTGTTACGATGCGTTACCAAATGGCACTTAACACTCTTTTGGACCTAATTACCGATGTCCGACATGGCAAACCACAACCCTCAATTACAAGCCCCAAACAGGTTGACAAATTGCTAATAGATACCCAAAATCATCTACCGAACACTATCACCCTACCAATAGCCAGACACACAAACAGCATACTACAAATTTATAGATTAGGACATATTAGTACCGCCATAGTTAAAGACAAAATAATATTCGAACTAAAAATCCCTTTGCCATTCCGTGAAAAATATCAACTATACAAAGTAGTACCAATACCAACTTTTAACGGTAACGATTATGTTTTTATACAACCATCCCTAGAGTATCTGGTAGTGAACTATAATCGGGAACATTACTACACCTTAAACAAATTAGATTTAGGCATTTGCCTTACCGAGAACTTGGAACATTACTTGTGCAGAATTATACACCCAATATTCAATGTCCACTCGGAAAATAACCTGTGCGAAATCGACCTCCTAAATCACGACAGAGCCATACCCAAATCCTGTCACATAAAATCAGTACCACGCACGAGTTTTTAGATCCAACTTAATCAGCCGAATAAATGGTTGTTCGTGATGGACAAATATGTTACTGTTGACATCGTTTGCAACGACAACATCTTTCCTTGCTCTTTAAATAACAGCGGAATTTGAGATAAAATCAAATTGCTATCTTAGAAGCACAGAGCTCATTATACAGGCACATAACGTAAGAACAAAACAACTACTACCTGCCAACAATTAATCTAACAGATAGCATAAACATTACTCTCAAGCAAGGGAAGAAGTCGCCACTGGAGAGAGGCAAAACGTTCCTAATCAAATACAATAGCACTGAAGATTTGAAAGACCTAAGCACGGCGATTGAAAGACAAAAACAAGAAGAAAGTATAAACCTAAGTAATTCTAATACGCATACGGTTCACCACTACTCTATAAGCTATATCTTGCTAACTCTAGTAATCATTATATTCATAATTCTCTCAATTAAAAAATTCAAATATAGAGGTAAACTACCAAAACCCAAAATTGAATTAGATATAGAGCCAACCTCACAAGAACACGTGGCCAATTCATATACACTGACGGCAAAGCAATTTGGTTCATAACTTCCCCAGCTTACACAAAAAAATTTCTTATTAAACATAATCCAACTATGCTATTCCGTTAAACCTCTTATGTAATATTCTAACCAAGAAAATTTACGTAATCCTTAGATAATAACCATAATAATATGTATGTCTTACCCAATTATATTAAATTTTTAAGTATATTTTTAAGTATATTGGTCAAAGAGTAACTGCAATTTTCAAGTTCACTTAATCGTGTCCGATTTTAAAATCAATATATATGTATTTCACTTACGTTTTACAGAGTTTATAAAAAAAAAATAGAATAATACCTAAATTAACGTTATATAATTAATAAAATAAAACACTTTTATGAGACAAACTATCGTATTATAAACGGAAACTTACATACATACATAAAAACCGAAAATAAATAAATAAATAGTACATCTAGGAATTTAATCGGTGCAAAATAAAAAAAAAATTTATATTATTAATTACATTAAGTAATCAATATGCTTAATCTTGGGGTTTTAAATTTTTTCTTTTTAAGATTTATTGACAAAAGTATATAATTTTTATACGCATGTAGCAGGAATAAGGGTAAATTGTTAAGCAAAGAGTTTCACCTTGCCGGTTGTATCAAATTCCACCCCGTAAATGCATTGCCCACTTACTCCAACAACCTAGGATAAACGAAAGTTACAAATTCAAAATATCTTTCCCAACAGTTCAAGAAATCCAATATAAATTTTCCGCTAAAATCAATCAAATCAGCATGCCTAAACAATAAATTTTGCCCGAATGCATTTCTCACGTCAACAACAACTTTTCATTCAAGTGGACGAAACACGAGCCACTTTAAACCATGGCCTACCCCAAAAACTCTCCAGAGTACATAACTATGTAGGTACTCATTATACTCAAGAGTACAACCGTCATATGCATTTTCCCCGCTTCGCCTATAATTCAGACAATCCATGCCATTCCATATTTTTCTAACTGAAATGTTTCCCCTAAAAAACGTCTTTCACGTTAATGAACTTCAGCTAATTAGCTTTCGCCGACCATATGTATCTACGACTGAAATAAAGTCGTTTCATTCTCTCCCCGCTGTGAATTATGTACAACTTTCAGCCTATCACTAGCGCATGGCTTTAATGTTCAATGCATTTTCCCCTTCATTGATATCTATGGCCAATTCCACCAATCACGAGGTGATTGAATTTTCTGAATTAGGGAATTTTGATAAAAACTCAGGATGAAACCACAGGAAGGGCAGACAGTTTTGTTCATTCTTCAGTATAACTTCAAAAAATAAAATAATTATCTGTCAGAATTTTTTAAAGAATATCAGTGAATAAATTATTTTTAAATATGTGGATAAATTTTAATAATAGTCTGTAATTTTTTATATCTGTGAGAAAGTTTTACTAAATAATAAATTTTGATAATAGATATTTGTGATTTTTGTTAAGTGTATGAATAAATTTTGGGTACTAGTGAACTTCGCTAAACTGCAAGCACTCCTAGTCTCCCGCCGATGGTGTCGAAAAAATCCCAGGGCATAACACCTGTGAACACTTTTAACTCTGCTCGCCCCGCACAGATCAGCAAAGAAAATTTTATTATACAACATGTGTGCAATCGAATTTTTTTATAGATCGGTTCACTCCATGTTTTCTTAGCATTTTCTTGAACTTATGCAGAAGAACATTATTAAAAGCGCCTTCTATATCGATGAAAACAACCAGCATAGACTGTTTAAAGAGGAAACCCTCTTCAATTGAGTGAATCACCTCGTGGAGGACCATCTCAGCAGATTTTCCCTTTATGTACGCATGCTGATGCTATGATAGTCTGCTTTTGGGATTGCAGTATCTCAGCTCCCACTCGCAAATGCTTCTAGGGTTTTAAGTTAAAAAGAAGTCAAGTATATAGGTCTGTAGGCTTTGGGAGTTTAGTAATCTAGCCGACCTGCCTTCGGTATAAACACAACTCGGACCTCTTGCCTCAGCGTCGGTGTATAAATCATTTTGAATCATGCCCTAAAGAGATGGGTTAGGTTGCTAATCAGGCGGTCACTCGAGTGTTGAAGGAGAGCTGGAAAAATGCCATCCTTGCCCGCGGATTTCAAAGGTTTGAACGAGTCCACTTCCCATTTGACCGATTCGTCCATAATGAAGGCAACTTCTCCGCCCCCTGATATTGTTTCGTTACGAGAGTTTTCGGTACGCAGAGATTAGAGAGTCTCGTCTGGACCATACGAGAGGTGTTCATCTAGTAAGATTTCCAACGATTCCCCAAAGGAGGAAGCCCGCAGTCCGTTGCTATATGTGAGGAGTTCGGATTGAATTGATATCTTGGATAGGAATTTCTTTAGTTTTGACATCTCATTTACCCCGTCTACATTTTCGCAGAAGAATTGCCACGACTTTCTACTTGATTTGCAATTTCATATTTATAATGGCGCGAAGCGTTTTGGTAGACTAACCATTCGTTTGGTCCATTTGATCTTTTGGCTTTATTATACATCCGGCGCACAATTTTGCGTTGAGTCTTTAACTCGCGCGCCAACAGATGTCGAATCTTCCCTCCTAAGCGGACGCGAATCCTCACAGGATTGGATTAGCGCGGTGGTAATTTCTTCGGCTGTCTATATCTGCTGTGTTTGTTAGGGACCGACTCACCTCTGGTATTACAGTCGGTGCTAGCCCAAATCGTGTGATGAAAGCTAGCATCGCATCCGATTAACAACTCCAGGTTGCTGTTGTTGCCATCTCCATGGATGGGGGTGATTGATCCGAGACGAAGAGAACTGACCTCTTCCACAAGATCGTGCTTCCGTCTTTAAAAGTAGTCTGAGAAATATAAATAATGTTTAAGCATTTCTTTGCACTAATACAGGTTCTAGGCCTACCTGGACCATGGCAGGTTGACTGTTTCCGCCCTACTGCGATGGAGATTGATCTGGATTACTCTCACCTCTAACTTCCTTTCCTCTTCCTCCAGGGGATCCTCCGAGAGCGTTTCATCATCATCCGATGAGAAAATCTCTGATAGAAGCTCCCTTTCCTCGTCCGTGACGTTCCTCCCCGGACCTACCGGTACACTGTGACAAAAAGCCATCGCCTGGTTGTCCCTAGGCAATAACTACATACCCTAGATGGAAGCCGAGTTCAAAAGCGCAGACCCGCATACGCCGTGGAAAAAATATACGTGTAGTTAACATTGTTGCAGTGGCATTTTACGAGGGTTTCTTTGCTTTTGTTACATATTTGTCTTTTATCTAAAACCATGTGTACCAAGAAACCGAATTTATTTCCAGTCAACACTATTTTTCTACACAAATATATCTTTTGCAGTTTATGCGGATCTGCGTTTATGAACTCGATGGTAATCATATGAATTGATAATAATTGTATATTATTAGTTTAGTTACTTTCTTCTTTCTAAAACGGGTTCAAGAAATCTTAGTAATCTTGTACTTTTTCCTTTTAATAAAAGGAGACCCACTTTTAACTCTATTGTCTTATTGTTTTCTCGCTTGTAGTAGTCCCTAATATAATTCCATTTTTTCTTTTGATCTGAAATTCAAAAATATTTATTTTTAACCTTAGGTATCTGACCACAGGAATAAGTTTCAATGCTTTACAATATCAGTTTCGCGTGAGAAGAACAAACATTTCTGAAAAAATTAAGGAAACCTGCGAAATGTTATAGAATGTTTTACAACAGACAAAATGATATGACCTACAGAAGAGTAATGGCATCAAATTTCTGAGGGGTTTCAAAACAGGAGTGACTTTCCACATTGCTTGGGTGCCATTGACGGAATGCACATCCCAATACAATGTCCTCATTTAAGTGGCTCTCAATTTCACAACTATAAACACTTCAACTCTATTGCTCTGATGGCAGTTGTCGATAGCAACTATCGCTTCATCTCAATAGACGTATGATCATCCGACAGAGAAGGCGATAGTAAAGTTTTTCGGGAAAGTACTTTCGAACACTTATTATATACAATGCAATATTCCTGAGCCCCAAGCTATATCAAATCATATTAAACTTCCTTTTGTATTCGTTGAGGTTGAAGCATTTTCTTTACACGAAAATTTACTAAGATCGAGAAAATCTGCAATCTCTCTCTCTATCTCTTTCTTTCTCTCTCTCTCTCTCTCTCTCTCTCTCTCTCTCTCTCTCTCTCTCTCTCTCTCTCCCCCCCCCCTCTCTAACTCTCTCGTTTCACAATTAAAAATATTTTTATATTTTTTGAATCCTTTTAGGGAAACTCAAATTACATAATTAAAAATGTGATGTTCGCATCAGGAAAAATTTTGAGTTCTCCTTCTTGACGCAATAAAGGAGCATAGAACTTTTGTTACATTTCAGCGGTGTTCTGAGTTCTCTTAGGGACTCCAAAAGGAGCAATTTTGGAGCAGAGATAAGGGAGTGAAATAGAATTGAATTATGTCCTATTCATGAGTCACATATTTTTGTGTGTCGATATAACATTATATTATATGTATGACAATTATTCAGTTCAAAACTGCAAATGTGGTGTTTTTTGCTTAAAAAGAATTATTAAAAGGCTGAGAAATGGCGAAATCAGTTTATCTGAATTTTTGAAAATATTTTCCAAGCTAAGCGATACTCCAACATTTATCTAAGCGCGTCGTTAAAATGTAATTTTTGAGTTAAATTTAATTTGCGAAATGTTTTCAAAAATGAACTTTCTTTTCATATCATAAGGACGATTGCAAGCAATAGCATTTTGAGCTAAAAGTTGACCTGCATTATTTATGATCATGCTGAACTAAAAAAGGGTCATCCCCTTATGTTCATTCTGTTCTTAAAATGAGATCTCTGCCGTTTTGGTCATTTCGGAATTTAAAATGAGTGTTACGGTTTAATGACATACCAATATTAAATGGAGGTCAAATGGAGCTGATAAAGAATCCTAAAAGAACGATCGTGGATTAGTAATATTATGATCGCCTTTCCTACTAGGTTCCTTTAAGGTATTGTACTGCGCATTTGACTTCAATGTGTAGCAGCGTTTCGGACTTTGATTTCGTCCATCATCAGACCCATATCGTTTAATGTTTTAATCAAGTATTGCTTCTAGTTTTCTATATACTCTAATCATGTTACCAGTTTGAAAAGGCATTCGAGAAAGAAACATCCAGCAATTACAATTTGTAAAATGTAGCTATAGGAAAAAAATGTCTAATAAAATTAAATTAAACCTTAAACATGTAGCTTAAATGCATTTAAAGTAACTTTTAGCAGCCAAATATTCACTGTTCTTCCCAATGAGAACACTCAAAAACATTATATACCTAAGAGCGCCGGTGAACATTTAAAGTTATTGGTTTATTGCACAAACACGTCAAGTTAATTACACGATTCTAACTTTAAATAGAACTAAATTTCGTAGATTAAAAACTCACTTATGTAACGTAAAATATATAATTCCGACTATGTTACTGTTCACTGTTCTTCCCAATGAGAACACTCAAAAACATTATATAACTAAGAGCGCCGGTGAATATTTAAAGTTATTGGTTTATTGCACAAACACGTCAAGTTAATTACACGATTCTAACTTTAAATAGAACTAAATTTCGTAGATTAAAAACTCACTTATGTAACGTAAAATATATAATTCCGACTATGTTACTTAACAAATAAATTTCAATTATGTATATAAGTTCAATTGGGTCACATAATAATAGATTCAACTTATGTTTTATATCAACTTATCTACAACACTGATAATTTTTAGGGATATTTGAAGCGTTCACCCTTCAGGAATGGCACCAAATATATATATAAATATAAGTAATAAATGGAATACGTGATATGTGAAATATAATAAATAATCAATTCTAAAATGTATTAAATGGTTAACAAAAAACGTACTCACCAATCTAAAATGTGGAATCGACTTTATGGCATATTAAATAGATAGTTAGTGATTACCTTATTCTAGTCGTGCCCCGGAACAACATACTTTGTTTCAGTAGAGACCCAAAACAAAGTTTGTGTGTTAGTACTGATCTTGTTCTAGTCGGTCCCCGGAACAGGATACTTGGCCTCAGTCGAGTCCCAAAGCAAAGTTCTGTTTATAGTATTTATTCTAGTCGGTACCCAGAATAAATATCTTTATCTCAGTCGATAGCCAAGATAAAGTTGATGTTAGTATCTATTATTCTAGTTGTCACCCAGAATAACTATCTTTATCTCAGTAGAGACCCAAGATAGAGTTGTTATGTTAGTAAAATATATTCGAGGCGAGACTCAGAATAAATATCTTTATCTCAGTCGTTACCCAAGATAAAGATATGATGTTAGTACTCATTATTCTAGTCGTTACCCAGAATAAAGTAAAGATGTTAATAATTTAAAGGTATTACCCCTAGCCAAAGTCGATTGCAAATGATGTACAATCTATGAGAGCTTGATGCAAAAAGAGAGAGATATTCAAGTTGCCTCTGAATTGCGCTCGGGACCAATAAAAATGACTCTACACTACGCATAACAACAATAGTGCATTGAACTAAGGCACTATGCGCACAGCACCATCTAAAAAGTCCTAACTACAAAAGTCCTAACTAACAATAGTGTATTAATCTTAGCGGCTTATTATGACTACAAATTTTACGATAGGATATCTATTGCAATATTGCTTAATTTGCTACTTTAAAAGATACATTTGACTGAACAGATGACTTAATCTAATTATATTTGATCTGCGTAATGTTCATCGATGACAGGTTAATTTCCTCTCATAGGATTGTTTCCAGGTTTGGTTTATGTGGATTATTGTCTCGACTAAAACCTGCCTTACCTTACCAACTTAGTTTCGATAAATAGAAATACTTGGAATTTTGAACGATTTTTCTATCAGGTAGCTTTTTAATGTTGGTTCAACATCCACACTTTAAGTAATGCATAAAATGTATATTTTTCGAAAAATAGCAGTAATATTAATACAAAAAAAGTCTTATCTCGCACGTTCTGGTTGAGATAAAACAAAATATTTCTTCAATTTCTGCTTATTGCTTCACCAGTAATCATTTAGTCAAAAATAACCCTTCGAAAATAACCATTAAAATGTTGGCCATTTTAATTGAAATTTGGAAAAAGGTTAACCAATATGCGAAAGAATCGGAATCGAATTATGTTGGTTTGGCAGTAACCAGATTTTTCAGAAGCTAACCATGGTTTTGATCAATGCTTCTAACATGCTTCCTTCCGTTTCATTCATCATCCACTTTTTTGCAATATTACTATTATGCTACGTTACCATTTAGACGACTTGTAGCTTACTTTCATGACATGAAACATTTAAAAATTTGAATAATATGTTTAATTGAAACTGTCTTTCATTGTAGAAAATTTCTCTTTTCATAACTTTCGGTCTTCATTATTCCAATGAACTCTGATTATGTAAAATGTCTTTCACATTGTCAAGGAGACACTAATACATATGACGTGTAAAGACAAAACTTTAATTCGAGTTAAAAATTTACAATTTTTAAAACCGATTAGTTTTTCCATAATAATGTATAAATATGTAAATATCCTGTCCAGATACATACATACATATATAAGCTCGGGTTTTCTATACACACAATCGTAAGATCTTTAATTTTACTTTTGGTTTTATTGCAATATTTTCGCTTAATAAAGAAAACATAAAGCTCCTGCCCTTAAGGTGTGCAATAAGAAATATTTTTCCATGGATCGTAAAAGGTGTTTTCATTGCAACTTTTATATTCTTGGACAAATTTTTATCTCCAAACGGAGAAGAGATTTCATAGCTCATCCATTTCGTTATGAAATCCTCCAGTTTTCATCCAACATAAGAGAACAGTGTTCTTTAGGGATATTATACTGCAGAAATATCTAAGGATTTGGATAACAGAAACGTTAGATAAAATGTTAAAATAGATGTGCTGCGATGTGCTTTATCCAAATCTGAGTGAGGATTTTATGTAATCCTACTTTCAAATGAAGGCTCGTAAAATCTTAAATCTGGGAAAATCATAAAAGCTTTGCTCTCATAAAGTTGAACAATTAAATTTCCTTTTATGATAGCGACCACTTGCCATTATATTATAGGGGATGCGCTTTTAAGATTTTTCACTCCGGAGCGCGGCGTGGCGACTATGGGTTCATACACTTTAAACAAAAAAAGTGAAATGCATTTCACAATTTCATTTTTTGTCGTGTATAAAACTTTTTTTTTATCGTGTAAACAACTTTTTTTTATCAAGTCCATTTACGAGTACATTAGGATGCTACATTTTAGCTTCTACATCGTTTCACATGCTTTTATGTTGACAAATTGAATATATTTGCATTTTGTAAAAGCATAGTATAAAAGAAAAAAACGAAAAATCGGAATATATTAATTTGCATATGGTAGCGTAGTAAGTGCGTGTACCTAAAAATTTTTAAATGTTTTCTTGTAAATCAGTATAAAAATATAACATTTCCGGCCGACGAGAGAAATAATGATGGCATGCTCGGGTCCATACTCCCCCGGCCTGCTTAGTTCAGGCAATGCCGCAGTAATGTAATTGTGTAACTTGATCTAAAACATAGAATTATACAATATATATATGTATATTAATTATAAGTACAATAAGATAATCAAAACTTATTAGTTATATAATATATGTCAATACGAATAATAGATGAACCTACTACCTTCGGAATTAACTGTGCGAAACTGAAAGTCAGCCAAAAACTGTCAAACAAATTCTATCTACATTTCTATGCAAACTAAGAAGCAAAATTTTTGACAGGGGCATCTCAATGCCATGCAACTACAAGGGACTTTGTCAACACCACATTTACCGATAGCACCACTATGGATATAATAGTGAGCTTGCTAGAAAGACGCGACTGCTAAGCAACAGATTGTAGTTTGTTACTATAACATAATTTTTCCATCTTTTGTCTTACCATTCTAGCGAGAAGGATGATGTATAAATATGTACATATGTGGCGATACATACATTCGATATTTCTATAAAAAACCGCTCTAATTGCTCCAAAAAAATTCTAAAGAAAGTACTTTGAAATACCTTTCGGATTACAACAGAGGAATTAGTTAGGTAGGCTTTTTAATTTGACAAATGAAAAAAAAAACAAAAATGTATTCATTCTTCTGTGAACCGGCAATTCGACCACACCTCCCAAAAATTAAATAAGAAAATAAAAGTAATCAAATGCAAAGAACACTAGAGAAAATAGAAAAAATCCCACAAATGTCTTCATAATCGAAGAACAGGCGTTTTATTGTATCACGCTTGCTTAGGCCTTGTACAACGGGCTGACGATAGATCCGCTCCAGCATCCCCGTTGCTGTTACTAGGATCACTTAGTGTCGACTGGGTTCAGATTTCTGGGGCAAATTCTGCCGACAACGCCAGCGTTATGCCTACTCCTAGAGCAACCGTCAAGTCGATATACATAGTATGATATAGTATCGGATTAATTTCAACGAACGTTCAGGCTGTTATATAGAGGCCGCCTAAATAGAACAGATCACTCACCTGGTAAACTAACTTGCGTCAACTTTGTTTCACGGACATTTACTCTCTTTGCAGGTCCTGAGGTTGATCATCACTAATTTGGTTGGTGATCAAAAATTCGATCAACCAGTAACATCATGCCCGGATACACCGTTGCCTACCACGCAGTGAATATCCACGCAAAACGAGCCCTCAAGACTGCTGTCGCTGCCACCCATGCCTCTAGATTTTGCAGTCGCTGCCAAATAAGCCGCCAACACTTTACAGTAACTGCCCAGACAAGTGCTCAAGACTTGGCAGACAGCTCTTAAGTCAGTGGTACCTTTACGGAGGACTCTAAATGCGGCATAGCTCTTGCAGCAAGACTTGGCCTTTCGCAAAATCTAGTTCCTGCAGCAACACTTAACATAGTGCCAAAACTATAGCTCCTGAAACAAGATTTGGCGTTTCGTAGATAAAAAAAACTCATCAGTTAATGGAGATGATGAAAACCGTGGAAACTAAAATCTAAAAACTATCTTCTTACAGTTTTCAAATAAAATTTAAATTTATTTGAAAAAGGAAAACATGCAAATTTAATGTGTTGAAGCTATTGGAATTAGATATATAAACAGTGTCTTAGCCCCAACAAAATGTATTCTTCCAATAGGATGCATTAAAGGTAAAAATCAAATCTGTATCACATGTTATTTTAATTATTCATAACATATAATGCAAGACAATTAATAAACCAACAATAAAACAACATCCATATCGCCCTCTTCTAAATTAACCTAACACAGTTCGAGTACATGAATATTACATTTACAACTGCAAAAAATTTTTTTTTTAAAACAAACAATTAAAGAGAATGGGTGAAATAAGGAAGATATTCGCCGAATATTCCGCAGAGGAAATATTCAGCAAAAAGAGGTAATTTAGAATTCTCTAATTCTCGAAAAAAAGTTTTACATACATAAATCATTTCAAGGATTACGTTCAAGATTTAAGCCTCAGGTTATTTTAGCATATTATCTGCAGATTGGTGCTTGCTTGTTTGCTAATAAGAAATTACAAAATTAGCTAATAATTCTGCACGAAATCTTGAACAGCAATTTTACCTTCTGGAATACTTTGACAATAGCTGTGTAAACATTAAATTTATTTGTGGAAAGAGGTGAAGCGTCGATTTTTACGATTTTAACATAAATCCCGTTTACAGTTTAATTTCTAAGCCACTTTCTTCGGGTTCACTTTATAAAAATTAGAAATTTAACATTTATGTGCACAAGGTGAAAATTTTGTACTAACTTTTTGACTAAAGAAAAAACCTGGTCGGCATGTAGTGATATTGCTGTAAATACCGGGGCTTTAGAGACATTTTGCTCAAAATACCCCATAAAGCATTCAAAATTAACTTTTTGATTGTTTATTCAAAATTTATTTTAATTGACTTAAAAGGAAAGCGATTCAGCAAGGATCGTTTCATTTCAAGTATAGATGTGTCTAGGCCTATGACAAGTCTAGTTATAATCACAAAATGAGAATAAGGTACCGGATCCGAATGGTTTAGAAATTTAATTTATTTATTTGAAAATATGTTTGTACATTAAGACAGGGTATTTTAGGAGTACAAGCTTAAGAGACAAATAGTTCAAACAAAAGGTTTACAATTCATAATTCAAATTAAGGAAACTAGGATTACATTATAATATTGAAGCAAAATAATAAACATTTAAATATTATTAATTATAAAAAAAAATAAAAAGTAAAAAGACGGAATAAGTAAATATAAGTAAAATATAAATAAGATAATAATAAAACAAGTAAAATAGCTAGAATTGGTCTAAGACCAATTCTTATGATACCCTAAGTTTGATTTTTGAAGTTGTTTTTCGCATATATTTCTAGAACGGTTGGTCGGACAAAAAAAATGATTTTAACCAATTTTATAGGATTTCGTATTCTGAAGAAGTTTTTAGTGCAATAAAATTGTCTTGGACTGATCGTTTTCAAAGTATACGTAAAAACCTAAATTTTTATATGGCAACACCAAGAAGGAGTTGCCCGATTTAGCCCAGTTTAGAATTTTTTTTGCTAGTATAATGGTAACACCATGTACAAAATTTCAGCTATCTATGTCGATGCGTTCTCAGGCCGTATCAAAATATATCGTGGAAAACGAAAGTTTTGTATGGCAACCCCACGGAGGACTTGCCCGATTTGTCTCATTTTCGAACCTAATTTTACTTTTTATTTTAAAAGTCCGTGTATAAAATTTCAGCTCTCTAAGTATACGCGTTCTCTAGTTATCGTGTGCACAGACGGACGGACAGACGGACAGACGGACGGACATGCAAAAATCAAAATAACTGTTAATATTATGCGTGGGTGTCCAATTCATTTAGCTCTATCATCTTTATTTCGAGGTGTTACAAACGGAATGACAAACTTAGTATAACCTATAGATTTCATCTAGGGTATAAAAATAATAACAGAGCAGAAAGAAAGATCACGACTAAAAGAGAAGATATCTGGCTATGCATTCCGGTCAACAAAATCATGTTTAATGGACTTAAATGATTAAATAATTTAGTAGCAAATTGTTTCATAGACCTAATGTAACGGAGAACCCTAGACAAGTAATTCCATAACTGAATAGAATGAATATGGAAGAAGTGCTGACTAAAAGCAAGTGTGTGAGCAGGCGTTATCAAAGCCGTCGTTCGTAAGGATATGCAGAAACGTAACCTTTCAAACAAATATGCAGGCGTTTGTGTATAAATCAGTTTGTGCAGAAAAATTAAGATATTATAATTAATATACATATGTAGGCAAGGAGCAGCCAACAAATGTATTATTGGAATATGACTTTGACAAAAAAAGTCGATTTAGATAATTGATTTTCCCACTCCAAGTTGCCTTAAGTTAGAGTATAATATTTTTGCAGGCTGCGAACAATCAAATTTGGAGGTAAAATATCTCCGCTTAGAAGAGCGAACAGAAGAGGTAGTTAAATTGCGAAGTTTGGTATACTGGACCCAGTACATGTTAATCTGGAATCGTTTTCAATGTTTTTAGGCAATATCACGTTGTTTTATTAAATTCATTGTATATAACTATCAAACCATGGACAACTTTCGTTTCTAATATTTTTCACTTTCATCGGCACATACTTATCAAAGAGATAACTGAGATAGTTTTCAACATGCTCAACCTACAGATTAACATCACCTATGGAATAAATAAACTCCCAAGGAATTCGTCAAAAAGTGCATCGTAATTAATATTATTGTAATTGCGATAGTGTAAATAACGATCATAATTAGCTGATGGGCTAAAACGATATGTCAAAAATAGCATGTCATTATCAGATAGGCCACGCGATGATAGTTGATGCTGGAAAAGAACATCTTCTTTCCAACTAACGATAAATAAGTCAAAGATGTTGACGATAGGGCAAAGGGAGGTGGCTGATTATTGACTAAATGAAGATCGATAGATGATAAGAAATCTAAAAAAACTCGAACAGAACGAGTAGACTCAAAAGGATTTATATTAAAAACGGCTCCCATATTCATATTGTGGACTGAAGTCAATTAAAAGATCCTGCAGAGCCTGAATATCTCGGCGGTTTATAGACGACACTAAGTATAACAAATACTGTAGATCTTCTCCTTCTGATAAACACACAAATTTTGTAGTCAAATAGTTTTTAATATATACTCCAACTCCACCTCCAAGTGAAAAAGCTAGAATTGGTCTAAGACCAATTCTTATGATACCCTAAATGAATGCCCGTATGAAATTTCGTATGGGTACCCATTTGAGCAATTTCGATTTTTGCAGTGGTTTTTCGCATATATTTCTAGAACGGTTCGTCGGACAGAAAAAATGATTATGACCAATTTTATAGGATTTCATACTCTGAAGAAGTTTTTAGTACAATAAATATGTCTTGGACTGATCGTTTTCACAGTATACATAAAAAACCTAATTTTTTATATGGCAACCAAGAATGGGTTGCCCGATTTAGTCCATTTTTGAAATTTTATTTGCTAGTACAATGAAAACACCATGTACCAAATTTCAGCTCTCTACGGCGACTCGTTCTCAGGCACTGTTCAAATATATAACGGAAAACGAAATTTTTGTATGGCAACCCCACGAAGGAGTTGCCCGATTTGTCTCATTTTCGAACTTAATTTTACTTTTTTTTTTAAAGTCCGCGTACAAAATTTCAGCTCTCTAAGTGTACGTGTTCTCGAGTTATCGTGCGCACGGACGGACATGCAAAAATCAAAATAACTTTTAATATTATGCGTGGGTGTCCAATCCATTTTGCTCTACCATCATTATTTCGAGGTGTTACAAACGGAATGACAAACTTAGTATACCCCTTTAGATTTCATCTCGGGTAGGAGAAGAAAGAAGATGATATAAATTCAACAAATCCTCCTACAATTGGTGTCGAGAGCGGAACGACCTCATGCATTCGTGACCTCAATTCATCTCAGCAGTAGATACTGTGTACTGAAATAATTTCTCTCTGAAAATCCTCGTGGAGCCAATCGTTCTAATGCCATTGGGAAGAGAGTTCCATTTACGTGTAATGGGACAAAGTAAGAGAGTTGCCCAACTAGTGCGGGCCGGGTACAAGAAACCAAGTTATTCGAACAAGTACATTGGTGAACGTGTATTTTTTAGAGGATGTATACAACTTAGCGCAGTAATATCAATATAAGCATTTAATGAACATCCTGGAACTGAGGGAATATATTGTGAAACATGATCAAAATGACAAAGGCCATATACAAAGCGCACACAATCTTTGAATGCTACATTTAGCTTACGATTACAAGCCAAATAAGGGACAAGCTGAACCTTGACAAAATTGAACCGCACACCGACTAACAGTAACCTCCATGAGATCTATAACATTTGGAGGCCACCGTAGATTTTCCTGACTATACTAAAGGGTTTTCCAATAAGAGGTGTTATTTTAATTAGCCCGCTATTTCGGTAGATGTTACTTTTTGGAGCTGTCATTTTTTGACATTTGACAAGTAGAAACTACGCCATTAATAACAAGTGAAAATGATAGAATTGGTCTTAGACCAATTCTTATGATACCCTAGATGAATGCCCGTATGAAATTTCGTTTGGTCACCCATTTGAGCAATTTTGATTTTTTGCATTGGTTTCTAGCATATATTTCTAGAACGGCTCGTCGGACAGAAAAAATGATTATAAGCAATTTTATAGGATTTTTTATTCTGAAAAAGCCTTTAGTACAATAAATATGTCTAAGACTGATTGTTTTCAAAGTATATGTAAAAAACAAAAAAAAATTATATGGCAACACCAAGAAGGGGTTGCCCGATTTAGTCCATTTTTGAAATTTTATTTGCTATTACCATCAAAACACAATGTACCGGATTTCAGCTTTCTATGTCGACGTGTTCTCAGGTAGCGTCCAAATATATAGTGGAAAACGAAATTTTTGTATGGCAACGACAGAAGGAATTTCCCGATTTGTCCCATTTTCGAACTTAATTTTACTTTTTTTTTACTGCCCGTGAACAAAATTTCAGCTTTCTATGTCGACGTGTTCTCAGGTAGTGTCCAAATATATAGTGGAAAACGAAATTTTTGTATGGCAACCCCACGAAGAAATTGCCCGATTTGTCCCATTTTTGAACTTAATTTTACTTTTTTTTTTACTGTCCGTGTACAAAATTTCAGCTTTCTAAGTGAACGCGTTCTCGAGTTATCGTGCGCACGGACGGACGGACGGACGGACGGACAAACGGACATGCAAAAATCAAAATAACTTTTAATTTTATGCGAGGGTGTCCAATCCATTTTGCTCTACCATCGTTATTTGTGTGCGTTACAAACGGAATGGCAAACTTAGTATACCCTATAGATTTCATCTAGGGTATAAAAATGGAACCATACACGATTCAACAGCGCATTGAAATTATTAAAATTCACTATAAAAATGGTGAAAATGTGGCTGAGACGGTTCGTAAAACTCGAACATTTTTGGGTCGTCGTGAAGCACCTTGTCGGACCGCAATACAGAAGTTGGTAGAAAAATTCGAGCTGTCGGGACAAGTTAGTGATGTGAAGAACAAGCGCACGTCGCTGAAGAACAGCCGAGAATATTGCTGCTGAAGCCGAAAGTGTTGAAGAAAACCCAGGTTTGTCCATTCCTCGTCGTTCTTTGGAATTAGGCATTCCACAAACGTCATTACACCGTATTTTGCATAAAGATTTGGGTCTTAAGGCTTATAAAGTTCAGTTAACACAAGAACTCAAGCCGGCCAATCATCAACAACGTCGAGTCTTTGCTGATTGGGTCCTTGAAATGCATGAAAATGATCCGGAATTCCATCGAAAACTCATCTTGAGTGATGGGGCCCATTTCCACCTCGATGGTTTCGTCAACAAGCAAAATTGTCGCATGTGGGGCTCGGAAAACCCAAGAGTTATTGTTGAAAAGCCTCTCTATCCTCAACGTGTGACTGTTTGGTGCGGTTTATGTCCCGCGTGGTCATTGACCTTACTTTTTCGAAAATGAGGCTGGAGCAAAAGTTACGGTGAATGGATTGCGCTATCGACAGATGATTAATGATTTTTTATGGCAGGAATTGGATGGTATTAATCTGGACAACGTTTAGTTTCAACAAGACGGCGCTACGTGCCATACAAGCAACGAAACCATTGATCTTCTACGGGAAAAGTTTCCGGACCGTGTTATCTCTCGAAGAGGTGTTCACAATTGGCCACCGAGATCTTGTGACTTAACACCTTGCGACTTCTTCCTTTGGGGCCACGTGAAAGAGAAGGTCTACGCCAACAGCCCAGCGTCGATTCAAGGCCTCAAAGATGGAATTCGTGAGGCTATCGAGGACATAGGGCAGCCACTTTGCGATTTGGTTATGGAAAATTTCATGAAAAGGATATGGTCCTGTAGGCGTGGTCGTGGTGGTCATTTGGCTGATGTTATTTTCCATTATTAACGGCATACCTTCCTCTTTATAAAGAAATAAAGATCCGATCATTTATCTCAAAAAATGGCATTTTTCTTTAAATATCAAAATAACACCTCTTATTGGAAACGTATTCTGAAGAAGTTTTTAGTGCAATAAAATTGTCTTGGACTGATCGTTTTCAAAGTATACGTAAAAACCTAAATTTTTATATGGCAACACCAAGAAGGAGTTGCCCGATTTAGCCCAGTTTAGAATTTTTTTTGCTAGTATAATGGTAACACCATGTACAAAATTTCAGCTATCTATGTCGATGCGTTCTCAGGCCGTATCAAAATATATCGTGGAAAACGAAAGTTTTGTATGGCAACCCCACGGAGGACTTGCCCGATTTGTCTCATTTTCGAACCTAATTTTACTTTTTATTTTAAAAGTCCGTGTATAAAATTTCAGCTCTCTACGTATACGCGTTCTCTAGTTATCGTGTGCACAGACGGACGGACAGACGGACAGACGGACGGACATGCAAAAATCAAAATAACTGTTAATATTATGCGTGGGTGTCCAATTCATTTAGCTCTATCATCTTTATTTCGAGGTGTTACAAACGGAATGACAAACTTAGTATAACCTATAGATTTCATCTAGGGTATAAAAATAATAACAGAGCAGAAAGAAAGATCACGACTAAAAGAGAAGATATCTGGCTATGCATTCCGGTCAACAAAATCATGTTTAATGGACTTAAATGATTAAATAATTTAGTAGCAAATTGTTTCATAGACCTAATGTAACGGAGAACCCTAGACAAGTAATTCCATAACTGAATAGAATGAATATGGAAGAAGTGCTGACTAAAAGCAAGTGTGTGAGCAGGCGTTATCAAAGCCGTCGTTCGTAAGGATATGCAGAAACGTAACCTTTCAAACAAATATGCAGGCGTTTGTGTATAAATCAGTTTGTGCAGAAAAATTAAGATATTATAATTAATATACATATGTAGGCAAGGAGCAGCCAACAAATGTATTATTGGAATATGACTTTGACAAAAAAAGTCGATTTAGATAATTGATTTTCCCACTCCAAGTTGCCTTAAGTTAGAGTATAATATTTTTGCAGGCTGCGAACAATCAAATTTGGAGGTAAAATATCTCCGCTTAGAAGAGCGAACAGAAGAGGTATAGTTAAATTGCGAAGTTTGGTATACTGGACCCAGTACATGTTAATCTGGAATCGTTTTCAATGTTTTTAGGCAATATCACGTTGTTTTATTAAATTCATTGTATATAACTATCAAACCATGGACAACTTTCGTTTCTAATATTTTTCACTTTCATCGGCACATACTTATCAAAGAGATAACTGAGATAGTTTTCAACATGCTCAACCTACAGATTAACATCACCTATGGAATAAATAAACTCCCAAGGAATTCGTCAAAAAGTGCATCGTAATTAATATTATTGTAATTGCGATAGTGTAAATAACGATCATAATTAGCTGATGGGCTAAAACGATATGTCAAAAATAGCATGTCATTATCAGATAGGCCACGCGATGATAGTTGATGCTGGAAAAGAACATCTTCTTTCCAACTAACGATAAATAAGTCAAAGATGTTGACGATAGGGCAAAGGGAGGTGGCTGATTATTGACTAAATGAAGATCGATAGATGATAAGAAATCTAAAAAAACTCGAACAGAACGAGTAGACTCAAAAGGATTTATATTAAAAACGGCTCCCATATTCATATTGTGGACTGAAGTCAATTAAAAGATCCTGCAGAGCCTGAATATCTCGGCGGTTTATAGACGACACTAAGTATAACAAATACTGTAGATCTTCTCCTTCTGATAAACACACAAATTTTGTAGTCAAATAGTTTTTAATATATACTCCAACTCCACCTCCAAGTGAAAAAGCTAGAATTGGTCTAAGACCAATTCTTATGATACCCTAAATGAATGCCCGTATGAAATTTCGTATGGGTACCCATTTGAGCAATTTCGATTTTTGCAGTGGTTTTTCGCATATATTTCTAGAACGGTTCGTCGGACAGAAAAAATGATTATGACCAATTTTATAGGATTTCATACTCTGAAGAAGTTTTTAGTACAATAAATATGTCTTGGACTGATCGTTTTCACAGTATACATAAAAAACCTAATTTTTTATATGGCAACCAAGAATGGGTTGCCCGATTTAGTCCATTTTTGAAATTTTATTTGCTAGTACAATGAAAACACCATGTACCAAATTTCAGCTCTCTACGGCGACTCGTTCTCAGGCACTGTTCAAATATATAACGGAAAAACGAAATTTTTGTATGGCAACCCCACGAAGGAGTTGCCCGATTTGTCTCATTTTCGAACTTAATTTTACTTTTTTTTTTTAAAGTCCGCGTACAAAATTTCAGCTCTCTAAGTGTACGTGTTCTCGAGTTATCGTGCGCACGGACGGACATGCAAAAATCAAAATAACTTTTAATATTATGCGTGGGTGTCCAATCCATTTTGCTCTACCATCATTATTTCGAGGTGTTACAAACGGAATGACAAACTTAGTATACCCCTTTAGATTTCATCTCGGGTAGGAGAAGAAAGAAGATGATATAAATTCAACAAATCCTCCTACAATTGGTGTCGAGAGCGGAACGACCTCATGCATTCGTGACCTCAATTCATCTCAGCAGTAGATACTGTGTACTGAAATAATTTCTCTCTGAAAATCCTCGTGGAGCCAATCGTTCTAATGCCATTGGGAAGAGAGTTCCATTTACGTGTAATGGGACAAAGTAAGAGAGTTGCCCAACTAGTGCGGGCCGGGTACAAGAAACCAAGTTATTCGAACAAGTACATTGGTGAACGTGTATTTTTTAGAGGATGTATACAACTTAGCGCAGTAATATCAATATAAGCATTTAATGAACATCCTGGAACTGAGGGAATATATTGTGAAACATGATCAAAATGACAAAGGCCATATACAAAGCGCACACAATCTTTGAATGCTACATTTAGCTTACGATTACAAGCCAAATAAGGGACAAGCTGAACCTTGACAAAATTGAACCGCACACCGACTAACAGTAACCTCCATGAGATCTATAACATTTGGAGGCCACCGTAGATTTTCCTGACTATACTAAAGGGTTTTCCAATAAGAGGTGTTATTTTAATTAGCCCGCTATTTCGGTAGATGTTACTTTTTGGAGCTGTCATTTTTTGACATTTGACAAGTAGAAACTACGCCATTAATAACAAGTGAAAATGATAGAATTGGTCTTAGACCAATTCTTATGATACCCTAGATGAATGCCCGTATGAAATTTCGTTTGGTCACCCATTTGAGCAATTTTGATTTTTTGCATTGGTTTCTAGCATATATTTCTAGAACGGCTCGTCGGACAGAAAAAATGATTATAAGCAATTTTATAGGATTTTTTATTCTGAAAAAGCCTTTAGTACAATAAATATGTCTAAGACTGATTGTTTTCAAAGTATATGTAAAAAACAAAAAAAAAATTATATGGCAACACCAAGAAGGGGTTGCCCGATTTAGTCCATTTTTGAAATTTTATTTGCTATTACCATCAAAACACAATGTACCGGATTTCAGCTTTCTATGTCGACGTGTTCTCAGGTAGCGTCCAAATATATAGTGGAAAACGAAATTTTTGTATGGCAACGACAGAAGGAATTTCCCGATTTGTCCCATTTTCGAACTTAATTTTACTTTTTTTTTACTGCCCGTGAACAAAATTTCAGCTTTCTATGTCGACGTGTTCTCAGGTAGTGTCCAAATATATAGTGGAAAACGAAATTTTTGTATGGCAACCCCACGAAGAAATTGCCCGATTTGTCCCATTTTTGAACTTAATTTTACTTTTTTTTTTACTGTCCGTGTACAAAATTTCAGCTTTCTAAGTGAACGCGTTCTCGAGTTATCGTGCGCACGGACGGACGGACGGACGGACGGACAAACGGACATGCAAAAATCAAAATAACTTTTAATTTTATGCGAGGGTGTCCAATCCATTTTGCTCTACCATCGTTATTTGTGTGCGTTACAAACGGAATGGCAAACTTAGTATACCCTATAGATTTCATCTAGGGTATAAAAATGGAACCATACACGATTCAACAGCGCATTGAAATTATTAAAATTCACTATAAAAATGGTGAAAATGTGGCTGAGACGGTTCGTAAAACTCGAACATTTTTGGGTCGTCGTGAAGCACCTTGTCGGACCGCAATACAGAAGTTGGTAGAAAAATTCGAGCTGTCGGGACAAGTTAGTGATGTGAAGAACAAGCGCACGTCGCTGAAGAACAGCCGAGAATATTGCTGCTGAAGCCGAAAGTGTTGAAGAAAACCCAGGTTTGTCCATTCCTCGTCGTTCTTTGGAATTAGGCATTCCACAAACGTCATTACACCGTATTTTGCATAAAGATTTGGGTCTTAAGGCTTATAAAGTTCAGTTAACACAAGAACTCAAGCCGGCCAATCATCAACAACGTCGAGTCTTTGCTGATTGGGTCCTTGAAATGCATGAAAATGATCCGGAATTCCATCGAAAACTCATCTTGAGTGATGGGGCCCATTTCCACCTCGATGGTTTCGTCAACAAGCAAAATTGTCGCATGTGGGGCTCGGAAAACCCAAGAGTTATTGTTGAAAAGCCTCTCTATCCTCAACGTGTGACTGTTTGGTGCGGTTTATGTCCCGCGTGGTCATTGACCTTACTTTTTCGAAAATGAGGCTGGAGCAACAGTTACGGTGAATGGATTGCGCTATCGACAGATGATTAATGATTTTTTATGGCAGGAATTGGATGGTATTAATCTGGACAACGTTTAGTTTCAACAAGACGGCGCTACGTGCCATACAAGCAACGAAACCATTGATCTTCTACGGGAAAAGTTTCCGGACCGTGTTATCTCTCGAAGAGGTGTTCACAATTGGCCACCGAGATCTTGTGACTTAACACCTTGCGACTTCTTCCTTTGGGGCCACGTGAAAGAGAAGGTCTACGCCAACAGCCCAGCGTCGATTCAAGGCCTCAAAGATGGAATTCGTGAGGCTATCGAGGACATAGGGCAGCCACTTTGCGATTTGGTTATGGAAAATTTCATGAAAAGGATATGGTCCTGTAGGCGTGGTCGTGGTGGTCATTTGGCTGATGTTATTTTCCATTATTAACGGCATACCTTCCTCTTTATAAAGAAATAAAGATCCGATCATTTATCTCAAAAAATGGCATTTTTCTTTAAATATCAAAATAACACCTCTTATTGGAAAACCCTGTACAAACTTGAGCGCAGCAGGTTAGTTTGCTGTTAAGGACAACTCCAAAGCTAGTAACGTTTTGGGAGAAAGGTAATATCTCATTATTCAGCAGTATGGGTGGCAGTTCCGTCATGTTTATATCTCCTCTATAAGAGTCTAAGCCAGTCAACAGCTTCGAAGTGAGCAAGAACCAATTAAATTCAGCCCAAGCAGATATTCTAATTAGATGGCTATTAATGCAAGCAGTACAGTCCTCCTGCGTAATCCAATCGGTCTATACAAATAGAGCTGCACGTCATCAGCGTATATATGCACATTTGCATCAATTAGAACATGCGAAAAATCATTTATTAACAAGGTCAAAACAAAGGTCCTTTAGTAGAGCCTTGTAGAACTCCAGAGTCGATTGGAAGGAAGTTAGATTTAACTCCATCAACTAAAATTTGTTGGAAGCGATTGCATAGAAATTCGCTGATCACTTTATCTTCAGTTCAGGAGAAAAAGAATTTCTCATGGAATTTGTGTAGAAGAAGTGTGTGGTCAACGCTATCGAAAGGTTTGGATAAATCAAGCAGAACTAAGATGAATTCTAGCAGCTACACCCAGGGCGAACCCCAGACTGCAATCTTTTCGAAACATAGCATACTTATATGAGGAAAATCGCTTGGATCGTTAGGAGCAGAGTTCTTTTCCAGCTGGATCACTATAGAATTTTTCCACTTACGATACTATAAAGGAGAACTACATACCATATAACTGGAAGGAGAAGTTTTATAAATCTAGTTGGGATACTCACCGGTGGAATCTGATTTAATACTATCGATGGCTTCTGGTAGAAATTGTTACACATCAGAAGCTAAGGTTTAAAGGTACAGCTTGACAGTGATCCATTGAAATTAGGGAGGGGGTTTATCTTACAAATTAAACATCCAGCACCGTAAGTTGCTAGTAAGGTTTCCGCAGTAAGCGGTGTGGCTGATGTGTAATTTGTTAGTATACTTTTTTAATAGAATAGTAGTTTAGGGTGCAAACTGCAGGAGTCATTCAAACAAAACTATTCCCAGTTTTACACACTGGCATATATAGGGGTGAGGGCGAGGGTTTTAGATCACCTAAAGTTGGGGTCCCAAAATGAAATTCTGAGAAAAACCTATACACATACATTACATGCATACAATAATATTCATTGAAATAAAGTTTGATTTTTTGAAGTTTTAGAATAAATTTTTTTTTTGAATTTGAATTATATAAATAAAAAAAATATAAAATAATTCATATATTTCTTCAAATAACTCAATTAATTAAATATCTTTTTCTTAAATTTTAGGGAGGTCATGACTATTTACTACGTTCAAACGGAGTGACTCGAAAAGGTGTTAGAGTAAATTCGCGTTTTGATGCCTACGTAGTATATTTACATTAATATCTCCACCAAAGATTACATTAGAATAACTGATAGGAGATTTACGTGACTATATCTTCGAGGTCGGTAGTGCTCTCGGGCAGAGCTTGTTAGAAGGAGAGTATATACAAGCCAATAGAAACTTGTCTGTGTAGTAGCCAACTTTGCGTTTACCGCTACATGCATGATGTGTTACAACATACTCTGCATTTCGAATGGGAAGATGTGTCTAGAAGATGAGATGGTTGCCAAGTCACAGTAGTATACAATTAGATTTGTACCTACATATAAGTCTTTTAATTAGTAAGTTTCGGTATATTGGTCTTCGCTCTGTAATCCTTAAATGGGTTGAACCTTATTTATCAAAGAGCAATAAGTTTGTCGTTGTTTCAGTTAGTTAATGTGAGTAGTCCGTAAGATTATCTAGTTTGTAGACGAAATGAATAACAAATAAATAAACAATGCAGTGTTCGTGCTCATAGGAGATATTTTGACTAAATTTATTGATTTATTAATGTAAAATGCTCAAAGAAGCACATTTTGAATAATTTGTTATAAACGCCCGGTGTTTTTGTTTTTAGTCGTAATATGTTTTAAAATTTATAAATTGGTTAAAAAATTATTTTATACTTTTTCTGCATTTTAGATATAACTACATGTACATATACAACTTATCAAATTTTTTAATTTATATTTTTCAGTGCACCTGATCTGGAGCAGAAATATTGAATGAAAATTTTGAAAAATGAAAACAAATGCTATATATTGGTTGGTTACTAATGAATTGTATCGAAAATTGTCATTAAACTTGGCAGACTTGCCTAGTTCCAATAATACTAAAGCAAATCTATTTTTAATTTACTTATGGCAAACAAATTTTCTGGATACTTGGCACAATTGTATACTATCACCGGGGAACTTTAACTGACAAGTTTCAATCTATTCGTAGGTCGAAAATTAAAATTAGCGATATTTCAAGGGAGAGATGAGCACCGTGGAATTGGGCGAAATGGGACCTCTAGTAGAACACATGCCGAATGCCCACCAGCTTTCTTTAAATATTATTTGTCATCGGAGCAACGCATGTGTGCCAAGTTTCAAGAAAATTTGTTCGACAGAAGTAAGACAAAAATTGATTATAAGATTTTACTGCGATAGACAAATATATAAATAAAAATTTTTAAAGACAAAGTGAGAGAAAATTTAAATTTTGACCAGGTAGATGTGCGTAATTGAAGAGACTTGCTGTAAATTATATCGTACGTGAGGATTTTTGATCTCTAGATAGACGTGAAACCATTCATATTCTTAAATGAACTAAATTTGTTAATTCTTTGCTTCAAAGTTTTGAAAATATATAAGAAAAAATTTAAAAAATTCAAATTTTATCTTCACTATATCTATATGTACCTATAGCTAGGGAGCCTTACAAAGAGTATAAAATAGCCACATATGTACGTGTTCAAAATCATGTGCAATGACATGAATGACATTGCACAGGGTAGTAAACAATCGTATGTTCGGGAAACCTGAAAACTTATTTGAGATAGGATGTATCTAATAAAATAAAAATCTGAAAAGTGTAATATATTGGTATAAATATTTTACATGGAAGATGAAGTACACAATGAAGCATGATTTAGAAAACCTCTGATGAGCCCAGTGGCAGGGACGAAACTGGTCAAATATCGCCAAATAGGAGCCCACACGGAATCCATTTAAAATCGGTACCCCATTTCTATTTAACCACATCGATATGCAAAACAATGCATATAATGTTAAGATATTATATAATGTTAAGTTATCGTACACGCTCTGCTCTCTGAGCTAACTTTAAACATTATAAACTGCATTCATTTACCAATAAAACAAAACATTTAAGAAACCTGAAATTCACAGTATGATTGAAGAGATAGATCCCTTTTTTTAATAAACCTCGAGTAATAATGGTATTTTTGCCAACCTCATCCAACACTATGCATGAATTTCTTAGAGCCTGCTGCTTAACACACAACTTTGATATACGAATCTACGATGTACACTGTATTTAAATGCTGGAAATATTCCCATAAAACAGAATACATACATATAAATATGCAATTTTCTCAAACAAGCAACTTTCAGATAACAAAATCTCTATTTAAATTGAATTTTCTCCTTGAATAAATTATGCCTAAAAAGGTTTCTCAGCCAACTAAATTTTATTGTATATACATATAGATACATATCCAAATCACTTAGGAACATTTTGTCTAAAAGCACCTTAATGCAGCACTTTAAAAATAAAAGACTCCATTCAAAATCGTCTCGTCTACTCTGCCATGCTAAGAAAAATTTCTATTACAAAAATCTTGCATAAGATTGGCTGTCAAAAGCATTTTAACGTCACATGAAATTGCATTCCTGTCCGCCCACAAATGAAATACTCTTCTTCCTTCGTCTTATACTATTCAATTGATTCTCAGATTAACATACCTTTGGAGGAAATCAAAACCAATGGCATTCACCTAACTCACCTTACCGAAGAGACCCGAAGAACAACAACCAGAAGAAAGAAAAGGGGAATGGAGCTTTACGGATTCCGTACAGATTCCTGAACCAAATCTTTTGACAAATGCCTTTGTTTACCAGTAAGTCCCGGTGATTGATTCCTAGTGATTTCCTACTCGAAGCACAATTTATGGGATCCGTTGTTAGGGCAGAGAATTTTCGAGGGAAAAGTTTATGCCTGTGCCACGATTTGGTCAAATTACCTATAAATTAGTTGGACCCAGTGTCTAGAAGGGATTCAGAGTGGTCTGTGGTTATCTTATCGCCGCCAGATTCTCTGGGTAATTAATTCTGTATGCTGAGATACAGCTCCCGGATTACTTAATTGATTTTTTCCAATTTGTCTGACTGTGTAACAACTTGTTCAAAAAAAAAAAACACATGAAAAAACAAGGAAATATGAGAATTTTCTATGTCCGAGTGTGATGAGAGTTATCGGATTGGATTTCATGTGCTTACAGCGACGACATTTTACTTTTTTATTTTTTGAATTAATCTTTGGATATCTGGAAAATATCTTTAAAGAAGAAAGTCAAAGTGTTTTCGGTGGATATATGGTGACTTATTATTAAGTAACTTGATAAATTGATTATTTATACTTTCTCATAGTTAACTGCACTGTAAGCGTGGGTCAAGATATCTTTCGGAAAGATCCGTCCGAATTGCAATTGACATAAAACTGCCAACCACCAAAGGTGGCAGAATAGTAGTAGTAGCACTAATCAGTAGTCGTAGTATTAGAGTTGTAGTACTCGCATGCAAAGCCTGAAAAGAGCTCTCCATTAAGTCTTTTTTTAAGTGAGGTCCGACTGGAAACTTTTATATTTAACAATAAATTTAAATAATACTTTTAACTTTTATTGTGAAAAGTAAAAGTTAAGAGTAAATTTTTATTGCACGAAATAAAAGTTTTAAATCTTTTCAGACCTTTATCTAACAAAAAAAATTTTGAGAGTATTTCGAGACTTTAATTTTATAAAAGTCTTTTTAAGAGTCTTTTGAGACTTTTATTTTATAAAAATCTTTTTAAAAGTCTTTTGAGACTTTTATTTTATAAAAATCATTTTTAAAGTCTTTTGAGACTTTTATTTTATAAAAATCTTTTTAAACGTCTTTCTTTATGTTTTTTATTTCGATTTGATCCATATACATAACATAATTCGTTTATATCATATAAACTTAAGAAAAGTCCAGACCCTATCTGTAACGCGTTCGAATCCCAGAATGGCTTTTCTAAAAAAAAAGGAAAACAAAAAAAAATAATAAAAAAAATTAATTAAATAAAAACAAGTAAAAATGCTAAAATTAGTCTAAAAGACCAATACTTATGATACCCTGGCCTATATGAATGCCCGTTTGGATAAAATCGCTTGAATTATTTTATAAACAGCGGAAGAGGCTTTTTTTTTAAATCAGACCGTAAATACTGTAAATATTTAAATAATAACAAGACTTTTGGAAATAAAAGTCTAGAAATACTATCAAAAGATTTTTTTTGTATAACAGTTAAAAATAACAATTAAAAATAATGGTTATTGCGGGAGTCTTAATAATAAAAATTACGAATTTTTATTATTTGAAAACTATTATTTCTTATAATTTTGTCTAATTCTTATGGGATAAAAGTTAAGCATAACTCGTATTCTAAAGACTTTTTGAAAAAAGTCATAAAAGTTTCAAGCTCTACTCGCATGGTTGGAATTGAAGTAAGTGTGGTAACTATTTCAGTGAACTGGCTGACCCGAAGTATCTCTTCGGACCTCAGCAAAAGGGCACGATAGAAGGTTCACCAACAAGAGTATCATTTTCTTAAATAATAATGAAAAATATCTTACACCTTTAACAAACGGACGTAACTAAGTACACTCTAGTGATTTTGCTAAGTTAAATAACAAATGTAGAAATATTCCAAAAACGCATAACAATTTTTTACTTAAGCGAGAATTTTTTTCTAATTACCCGAAACACTAAGGAAACTAGTCAAACGACTGTAATCAAAATTAAATTAAAACGCTTTTTTAAGTGCTTATACTGCTGGTAAAAACTAGTGCAGCCTTACAACAAGTCTACGTAGACCTTTAAAGCACCCACAGATTGATATATCATGGATAAAAACTGATAGAAAAAACATAAAAAGTATAATGATTAAATGTAATTAGATAAGAAATATAAAACAAGCCTAGGTAAGGTATTGTTCGAGCCAACTCGAAACAAGTACGAAGGTAGTCTTAATACCCAAAGCAACAAGCTCGAACCATTATATATCTAACAAATTTAATAGATATACTGCAAAAAAATGTGCAAAATTGTTGCCACAAAGCTTAGGTATTTTTCCCTAAAATGTAGGGAATATTCATTACATTTTAGGGAATATTCACTACATTTTAGGGAATATTCACTACATTTTAGGGAAAAATGCCCAAGATTTCTGGAAACAATTGTGAACATTTTTTACAGTGTATATATATAGTTCATATATAGTATATGTCCATAATATATTATTAAGAAAATTCCGTAACTGTAACCATTCTCACCGCCAAACGAAACATCGCCATCATCAGGGTATCAAAAGTAAATTGATCAAAGCACACAAAGTATTCTATATTGGCATACTCTATCCTGATTATTTGCTGGACACCCCTCTCATAATAAATTAGCCAGAGCGTTGATCTAATTACATTGCAAGGAATGCTTATGTCTTTTCGCTATTAAATTACCTTACGCGATTAGATCATCTACACAAAGTTAAAATGTAACATAACCGGGGAATCATGATGTAGCGTAGGAGTCATTCTCTAATAAAACTTCATCCTTACAAAACCTTACGTTCCTCTAGCTCAATGATGATATATTCAGGCTCCTTTGTCTTCATAAGGAGGCCATCGTCAATAAATTACTCGTACACAGTCAAGTGCTTCCAACCTCATAGTTAAGGGGGCTTTAGACATAAAAGGGTGGGTTATTTATGTGCGAACTATGTGCTGCGTAAACAACCCATGGCCTAACCACTAACTAACAGCAACAGCATTTTCGCAAATAGAAGGATACACTAGAGTAAAGAATCTCCCAAAATTGCGAAAATCTCAACAATACCCCGACAAAGTCTAAAATATCTTGGCTATTTCGAGCGCATGCCGGAAATAAAAGCTTTTTCTCTATATCAAATCCACCCTTTTCCATCTATTTTGCTCACTAAATATATGTACAAAAGAGGGGTTCATAAAACTTTCGAATATATCAAAACATCCCCTTTGTGAAAATACCCCAAGTTCTTTCTGAAAGTACCCCAAATTTTATAAGAGATTATATGTTGCTGGTTTTATATTCGAACTTCTCTTCGAATTAATGTGACTCCTTAAATTGACAAGGCTGAGCCCCACATATAACCCGTAGTATCTGAAGGTTTTTTTTTTCTTATGTTAACTATAAAGCGCGTGTGCTGAGCTTTCGCTATTTCGAAAATTGAAAATGGTTAACCAACTTACTTAACTTGTTCTCTTTTGTCAATTTCAAAATAGTTGTGCAGGTTATGGCCAGTCTTGTAAGATTTTATGGAGTTTACAAGGTCTATAAACAACACGAGCGAATTTATTAACCGGAATACTTGAGGAAAATTGAATTACATAACCCATTGAGGTCATAGCAACACATTAATGGTGATTTTCTATTAAATTTTCTGACTCTGTATGATAATGCAATCCGAGTAGTAGGTGCACTGTTTAGGCTTTCTAAATAGTAAAAGGTTTTGCATTTATGAATGCAAGTACGCGAGTATACTATAGGTAATAAATTTTGGCGGAAAGCTTAACTTACTTTCGCAGAAATTCTGCTCTGAAATTTTACATTGAATTTTCTGAAAAACTAGGTAAATATCCTTTGAAGGTGTCAGTATCAACAATGGTTGTTTTAGAAAAATGTAAAGCTTAGTGTAGTTCAAAGTACTTTAGACGCGTTTATCTTTACATACTATAAAATGCAGAAATTGAAAGTATAATAACGAGTAGATAAAACATTATTAAATCGGTTTAAATTGGTGTTTCCGTTTGTTTTTAGGCATCAGGTGGCAAGAGGTCTACTGTAAATGACTTGCAGGCTAGTACTATACAATTGCAATTTGTAAAAAAATTCCGCCGAAATGCAGAGGATGTGCATCCCAGACAACACAAATAAATCCCTGGTATATTAATGGGAAATAGGATATACATACAAATTATCCGTTGGAAATTCTGTCTGATGCCAATTAACAACTCAGCAGTGTTTTAGAGTGTCTGAGAATTTTCAACCTACTACATTAAGCAGAGAATTAAAAGACAAGTACCGAGGTACATGTGGGTTTGATGAACTAAAGCCGCAAATTAAAATTTTATAGAGAAATTCTGAGAGTATACTGTGTGTTTCGATTAGCAGTACAGGGCGATCTCATCAGGGCAGCAATGAAACCCTAAACTGCCTGCTGTCTACACTATAGTGAACTCAGATGCCCAAGCATTCATAAAGATCTGTTACAAAATCTAACTATGGTTCATAAAATGAGGAACTTCTAGCTAATTATTGAAAAGTATATGGTATAACCACTCACAAAACATAAACAAACAAATTTTAATACCTACAAATGGAATTCTTACGTCAAAATCACGTCCTAAAATGCAAAAGCATTCTAATATATATCCATATAACATACAATTAATCTAACCATATAACATACAATTAATCTAACTTCACCCACAAACACATATTTATTTCCGACTGTTAAGCAAATTGAGGACCAGTCAAGCTGTGCAGTTGTTACTCCAATTCAGTTCTTAATTATTTAATATATTTACAACATAATTTGGCGCATGTTTATAGCTGGGGATTATGAGAAAGTGATTCAGAAGGTATCGTGAAGATGGACCTACGAATTCTACTCCTGTAAGGGATTCAGAAGAATCATGAAGAAGGACGTACGAATGCTTCTCAGGATGTGATTCAAAAGGCATCATACGAAGACTCCTAGGATGCTTTCTAAGAAGTAATTCAGAGGACATCATGAAGAAGGACCCTACATATGTTTTTTCCATTAGGAAAACACATAAGAAATACTCCTCGGATGTTTCGTAAGAACTAATTCGTAAGCAAAGATAAATAATGGTATTTGAATACCTTTTGAGACGCATTAAATAGAAATAGGGGTTTATTTTACATTATGAAATTCTTCATGATGTTGTTTGCAGTGAATTTTATTGTTACATTAAAGAATTATTTTGTAAGTCTGACTTCAGTTTCCGTAGACATTTGTATTTTTTTCTTTCTTACCTATACATTTTTCTTTGACATCAGTATTTCTTTCTTGTTCCTTAGTTTTTATAAGTATTTTTATGTTTTTATTTTTTATTTATATTTTGCATTCTTTACATGCTTATATTCTCATTTTAATTACATATTTATATCTTTGTATTTGTTATTACATTCTCTAATTTTTGTTTCATTCAGTAAAATTTGATTTTTTTGCATGAAATATATTCACCTATGTTAAATATCTTTTAACAATTTGGATTATGTTTGTTTTGCACTGAAATAAAAGTTTTCAATTTGTACGTATATTTATAATATCTACTTTTGGCAAGTTTGAAGCCTGTTTTCATTTCTTTCTCAAACTTAAGGTATCCGAAATGCTCCAGTTCTGACAGCTTCTGTAAAAAAAAATAATTAAAAAATTTCATTAGGGGCAGGTATCAAAATAAATTGAAAAGTTTATTGTTCTTCATTGCAACTTTGTTACGCTCCGTCCCAATTTATTTTCAAAATTACGTTATTGAGGAAAACATATCGAATATTGGTTTACCCAATGATTTCCTAATAAAAATGAAAGATAAAAAATAAATTAAAAAATATTAGTTCATTCATTATTATATTTCTTACTGCATTTCATTTTAACACAACTTAATAGTTCTTGTCAATATTTATTCTCAATGTCCTCTTCAATTTAATCCAGCTATTCGCTATTCTTGATCGGAAATATGCTGAAATTAGTCCTTTTTGGGTAATATTTTTGCATTAATTCGGTCTAAAATTACATTTTATATGCTTAAAAATGCTTTCTGTTTCCCGAGAATATCTTTAATTTCAGTCAAAGCTTATCAAAATTTTCGCAAGTTTTAAGTAAACACTTATCCTTTTCGGATCAGAGTGATTCGAAATTTGTTTGATTTCCAAAAAGGCGATTGTTCACTGGCCGAAAACGAAAAGCTATTGCGTATTGTATAATTTAAGAACTTCCAGTCTCAAAGTTAAATTTTTTCAAAAAACAAATTTCCCTACGTATGGAGCATTTGGACGGTACTTTTTTTGATTAACCATTTCCCAAGATTGAAATTTGGAGCTTCTACTTGTTATCAAAATACTAACTTAAATTACAGTTTGCTTCCCAGATTTTGATTTCTTTGCGTAGTTTTAAAATTTTTAAATTTAATTAAGAAATTAATTTTATTTTATTTCGTTTATACGAAAGTGGATGGTTGAGCTTTTTTTCATCTTTTTCGTAATTAGTGTGTATATCTGATGCGAGAGTAAAATCAAATAATAGCCGCATTGCTCTGGAGAAACTCTCTAGAGCTGTAAACTCATGGCGTAGTCGACTATTTCCATTATCTTTAATGGGAAGGTCAGTGTTGCAGCGCAAATCGCATCCAGCAAAGATAAGTACCCAAATTTGGAAGGAAATCTCTACATCACGACGAACAAAATCTTTGTTGGTTGAAAATCAGATGTATCAAGAAATACTTTGGATAATCAACAAAAAGGATATAAATCATAGAAAGCGGTCGAAATTTTCGGGAAGAAAGCAATCATGTAAAATAAAAAAAAAAAAACAATGTGTATTTTTTTCTGACGGATGAAAGGCATCTTTTTGTTTAGAGGCAATTTCGTTTAAAGACTAAAAATCTGTATTTGTTCGTTTAATTTCATCTTATAATCTCCTTGGATTAAACCAACAACGAAGAAAATTGGTGCAGTGGGAAGAGGCTCGGACTGTAGGTTCGAATCTGGCAGATAGTGGCGAGTTACCATTTCCTTTGCAAAGAGTGCAAGTTGGCTCTGACTTAACTTGAAAAAACTACCGAACAAACAAGCAAACAAATCTGAAATCGTAAAGAAAAAGCATTATAAAACCTTTACTCTAGAAAAAGACAATTTTCTCTGGAATCCTTATTTAGGAAACCCACACATAAATGGTCCTTCGAGCAGCCGGATATAAGTGGCCCTACTTAGAGAAATTGTGCTTAAAAATAAAAACTTGAAACCTTAATTTACAAGCTGTTGTAAACTTGAATGAAATTCAAAATTCTGAACGTGATCACAGTGTCGAATTCGAATAATTTATGAACATTGTAATATATGTCATAGTAGAAACCTTCACCTAATAATAGAATTCAAGCAAAGAATATTCCATCTGGGAAATTCTGTCATTTAATAATGGAAAAACTGATTAAGTTGCAAAGTCCTACTAAAAAGGCAATAGAAGATTTTTTTGTAACTATAAAAATGATGGTAGAGAACGTAGAACAAAAATTTATTATGAGGCGAGAATTACTTATTTCGAGAAACATTGGGAGGATTTTAAAAATTGCGATGTGGAAATAACTTTAGCAGCAAGCGAAGAAGATATGATAAATGTGCAATATTTTGTTGATGAAGCATATTCCGAGATTGAGAATTATTACATCGACGCATCTGCAAGAATCGTGGCGGATTTCCAAAGGGATTACCCACCGGCTATAGGAAATGACAGTGATGTAAAATATATCTATTTAAACTCCCAAAACTAAAGAGCTAAATTACCAAAAATTATATTACCTACATTTTCCGGAGATTACCTGACATGGAACACATTCTATGATTTATTCAAAGCGTTAGTGTATGATAATGAGCGTCTGTCAGATGTGGAAAAATTGCAATATTTAAAGGCACATCTCGAAGGTGAAGCCAGAAGTCTTCTTAGTAATACCACTATTACAAACGCAAATTTTAACCAGCTTGGACTACTTTAGTAGAAAGGTATGACAACAAACGGGTCTTAGTAAAGCTCCAGTTAAATGTTTTGTTTAATCAGCAAACCGTTAACCAAGAATCCGCTAGGGGGCGTTAAATCTCTTCTCGATAAAACTTCTGAGTGTCTAGTTTCTCTACAGAATCTTGACATCAGTACCGAAAACTGGAATCCAATTGTGGTTTATTTGGTTACACAGAGGTTGCCTTATGAGACTCTAGAATTATGGGAACAGTCGCTGAGTTCCACGAAAGATCTGCCAAGATGGGATGAATTAAAAAAATTCTTAGAGGCACGCTTACGCACTTTAGAAGCTATGAATGTTAGAAGAAAGCCGGTATTGAAAGAAACCAAACCTGTATCTCAAACAGAGATACCTTGGAAGAGAGCTCAGATGTTTCACATAGCCACAAGTTCGTCTTGCTTGCTCTGTCGTGAGCCACATTCATTTCGTCGGTGTCCAAAATACTTAAGTCTACACCATCAATCCAGGTTCGAAATGGTCAAATCAAAAGGTTTGCCTAGGTACTGGCCATCTTGTTGCAAATTGCCCAAATACGCTCAAATGTTTGACTTGTCAGAAATCACATCATACGACACTACATAAAGCATCAAGACACGCCAGAAAGCACAGAACACAAACTTACTGTCCACACTGAAACTTCTAGACAGATTTTCGTTGTAACCGGTAATGATAAGACTCCAATAGAAACTCAATCCTTTGTCGTGAATCAACCTTCGAGACCCCAGCAAATCATCTTAGTTACAGCCTTGGTAAAAATTACTGCGCCAAATGGACTGCAACAAATTTGTAGAGCTCTGATCGTCCCTGGACCGCAAGCATCATTTGTCACGAACATATTGTGCAAACTCTTCAACTACCGAGGAAGCTCATACACGCAGATGTAACTGGATTAGGCAATGCATCGACTGAGAAAGTCCAAACGAGTGTAAAACTCACAGTTAAACAGAAGGACTCAACAACAGATACTAATATACAGGTCAATGCCTTTTTATTGAAGAAGATCACCAATGTGTTACCAGGGCATGAAATTAAAGATATAAATTGGCACCATTTGGATGATCTTCAACTAGCTGACCCTACTTTTATTCAACCTGGCCGCATTGATGTGCTATTAGGAGCCGAATGTTTATCCTTCACTTATTTGTGAGGGGTGTACGAAAAGGAGAAATTGGAGCTCCACTTGCACAGTGCACCATATTTGGTTGGATATTGTCTGGCGAAACTTCATCTCAGTTTTCTGAACTCGATCACCAGAAAGTTACCATGTTAACGTCAGTCCATGTTTTGATCTAAGAATATTCTGGCAATTAGAAGAAATTTCCTTCGAAGCGTCTCTTAACTAGTGAAGAAAACCGATGTGAGCTACTTTTCGGTAACAACCACATCAGGTTGTCCAGTGGAAGATATCAGGTTGGATTACCATTCATGGCAGAAGAAACAATGTTGGGAGCATCCAGAAACATCGCAATTGCTCGACTACTGCAGATGGAAAAGGGCTTCGTACAACATCCATATCTAAAAATGGAATATGTTAAATGCATAAATGAATATTTGGAAACTAGGACACATGAAGGCCACGAACACGACAGGAAACGCACTACATAGCACACGACGCAGACAGAAAACCGTATTATACCTGTGCATACTTGCCGCATCATGCCGTGTTGAAGCCGAGCAGTGCTACTACCAAAGTGCGTGTAGTCTTCGACGCCTCGCGCCAAACAAGCAATGGTAAGTCATTGAACGATATCCTCTTAAAGGGGACTAACTATACAAGAAACGTTGTCCACAATTCTCATGCGTTGGCGAAAGTACAAAATCGCATTTATGGCAGATGTGCAAAAGATGTATAGGCAGATCCAGATCCATCATAGAGACACCGAATATCAAAGAATAGTGTGGAGAGACTCACCAGACAAACCCATACGTGATTATAAACTAACCACTGTTGCATTTGGAATTAAGAGTGCGCCATATCTTGCAATTCGAAGTATGCAACAATGTTCACGAGACGAAAGTCACAATTATCCTATTGGAGCATAAGCCATTCTTAATGATTTCTATGTAGATAACCTCATTTCTGGCGGAAACAGTGTTGAAGAAACCACTATTAAACAGTTTCAAATTTGCCGAGTTTTATATTCAGGAGGATTCGAATTAAGAAAATGGGCTTCAAACAATGATTCGATACTCCAAACTATTCCCGGAAGAGCACCGAGAAGTCGAAATACCTCTTTCAGTAGATACTAACTATGTTAAGGCACTTGGAATGCTGTAGAATCCTCGAAATGACACCCTTTCGTATAAAATAGAAATCCAAAATATCAGCCGAGAGTGGAAGAACGGACGGAGTATTCTTTCAGAGATTGTAAAGCTGTTTGATCCGATAGGATGGCTTGCTCCCATAATGATGACAGCTAAAATCTTCATCCAAAAACTTTGACTTATGGGGCTATACTGGGACGATGAAGTATCTCAAGTTATTAAAGAAGAATGGAATCAATATCTGGACAGTCTTATCCAGTCAGTTGTGATAAACTATTAGATTACCTCGTCTATTATTCATGTACTAAAATCTGAGACATTTGATGAAAGCTTTGTAGGTCTTCTTCAAGCAAAAGCAATAGACGCCCTTTTGGTGCGGAAGACGATGGGTTTCTGAAGCACGATATGTTTGCCAGTCAAGATAGGTGGATTAGGTTGTGAAGGTAGGTTGTGTAGGTTGGTTGTGAAATCAAGGTGTCTCAAGTGCGTGGATTCCAAAGAGTGTTTTACCAGAGAGACACCTTAATTTCTCAACTGTGGGTGAATATACTGGGAGGGATCGGCATAGGGGAGTATTACAACCTACTCTCTGTTCGATCTCCCTATCCTCGTGTCTGACCATAGGATCTAATCTCAACGATTCAGACCTGGGGAAGAATCAGTACGATACACTTAATTCGCATCGATTCCAATCAGCTTCAGTCCTGAATTAACAGATACAGTGTTCGGTAATGTTCGAGCTATTGAAGCCACACGCATCCACTGACAGTTCCGGAGATTTAATTGATATCTCTGGAAATCGTCGAATAAACACTAACATTCCACAACTACACGACTTAGTTGCTTCTGCGCGCGAGAGATTTCGCGAACTTGAGACCAGTGACACTGGGCATTAAGTTGGAAGATGTTTTCGTTGTGGACAGAGCACCTCACCTACCTTTCAGCTCACTTACAGCACTTGTGCTCCGTGACGTGCTTATGTCCATAAGACCTGCGGAGTATACAGGATACACATACAATAGATGGCGAACACACCTCGGGGTGAATATGGGCGTGATGGGAGGGATAACTTGCAGAGTAACCTGCTGTTATCCTTCAAATTACAAAGATACTAATGTATCACTCAAATTGCTGCGTCACAGTTTTATATGTACATCCTAATCAGCTGTCACATGTTGACCGGAGGGCTCAGACGATTTGTACAGTTTGTGCTGGTCAAGGCACCCTGTTTCACAGGCTATTCACTTGCCCCGCTTTGCAAAATCTAATGGAACTCGTACGCGGTATGTGTCAGTTGATCCACCCGAATTCCGGCATGACTAGGACATCGTTTCTATGGGGACCAAAGGCTTGTAGTCGGGTAAACTGTTTGATTACCTTTGTGCTCACACTGGACAAATCTAAAATTCACTCGTACTACATGAGAGTCGATGATCGGAATCAGAGCACTGAACCACAATACTACGCACAAGCACTTAAGCGCCACTTTATTGGCAGATTGAAAAGACGTTTACGTCGGAGCAGAACGTCGCTCTTGCCTTTCACTGGTGATAACAGGCCATAACATTTGCAACAATAGTCCACGGAGATTCTCCCCAGTTAGAAGTTGTTGCAAGTGCTGTGGGAAGGACAAGCACTCTGTTAGATATGCTAAGCTAGAGGGATGATGAGGGCAGTTTTTAGAGATCTATGATACTACAGCCTGCTACTCGCGGGACTCTATAACGGTATCAGGTAAATTTTTTCGTTCGTTTGTTCGACTTCTTATTTTAATTCGGCTTCGGTCTCGGTGGTAAATTACAAATTTGTTTGTTGAAAATTCGCTCGTTTAGTAAATTACATTTCTATTAGATTATTTTAGAAATTTGGAACTTCTAGGAACTGCCACTTACTTAATTGTCAAAATTGGGACTGGTTTTAAATTTTTTTCTATCCTTTAGATATTTTTCCAAATTCTTGTGTCCGTTTTTAGTCTCTTGAGAATTTTGTGTCGCCTTTTGCCACCTATTTTTAAGGAATTTTTGAAAGAGCCAAAGAGCCACTAAACGAAAAGTAATATATAAATAAAAAAAAAATTATTATTTAAAAAATCGATATCTTCCAGTTGCAACCTTTATGCCTGGTCAGGAATATTAGGTTTGACAAAATACCGTTCTTGTAATATGAAAAATGTACGGAAATATAAAGATAATTTGTAATACATTGATTTGTGGCTTATTCACAATGCTTGAGAATAATTATTGTTTGGCTTAGCTTCCATAAGCATCATTATTACCTTACCCGAAATCGCAATTGTATATTATCTTCAAGTGTATTCCTTACCAAAAATATTAAAAATAGTTTCTCTATTAGGTTTCAATGCTTCTAGTTCCCTTCGCAGACAGGCCTGACTACATTTCCAACTGAGGCTGGCCTGGTATGGTTTCTTTCAATACTTATACACATCTTTAGAAGCTTCTGTACTTTCGTACTTTTGTCCCAAAATTGTCCTATACATCCCCTATGTATTTGTTTATAAAACACTGAGAAGATTTCGCTCGAATTAATATTTTGCAAATGTTCCCATCTAGAGCATTTGTGGGATATCCCAAGGAGTAAGTTATGGTAAATTTCTAATAACTCCCAGAAATAAAGTTTTAACTTCATACTGAACACTTCCCGGTTTTCCGTGAAAGTTGTGGGATTTATAAGAAACGAATGGGATGTCCCTGGGTAACTTCGTGCTGTAGTAAGCATTTTGATACATTTTCGCCATTTTGCTCCGCAGTAGTTTCTTATATAATTAACCGAATTTAACTGTATGTGTGCGCGTTCAATCAAGTTACAGTTATTGATATAAATATTAATTATATCACAAATTCATAGAAATGAGAATTGAATTCTTATATTATCACCTAAATCGCAGGTAGAGAATTGCACAGCCGTCCGATTAGAAATTTCAAAATCTCAAAATGGGCGAAAATACTTGCTTACAGTAGAATTGGTATGCTGCCTTTGCTGCAGCTTTAGAAAAGTGTAGCATTCTAGATAATTCTGAAAACATTAACATTAACAAAAGATAGGAAAAAAACCATTCTATAAACGGTTTTAGAAATCCTAGATTATGTCAGCATAGACCGAGAGTACTAAGTATCGCTTAAAACAAGGTAGACGGCCCTTTAACACAATATCAAATCTACTAGAGATCTATAAAGATAGTCTGAACTTCAAAAAGAATACACCGGTTTCGACAGGCATGTGAAACTATAAAAATAGAACAGATTTCTAATCTTACAGATAAATAGGGAAATGTGTAAATCCAGTGACAAAAGTAGAATATACTACATATCTCCTATATCCTGAAAAAAAGACAATTGAATGTTGTTGACTAATGATGTAGATGTAAGGAGCACTTCTTCAATATTTTAAACAGAACTTACCTACAGCGTCCAGAAGAAAAACAAACTCTAAAAGTTTTATTACATAGATGTGATAGGTAAATGTTTCAGATTTCTGAAATTCGGTGTAGAAAATTTGTTTAGATGGCGTGATTTTTGATACAAATACCCGTTTAAAGAATAAAAACAGCTTGAATTCACAAAAACCGGAGGACAGGACAGGTCTATCTAACAAATTTTATTTCATCATCGTAGGATGTATCATTTAGAAGTTATAAGTTGAATTATAAAATATAAAGGATAAATTTATGGACACTTTTACTTTTCCATTCCACCCATAAATTTTATATATTTAGTTTGACCGCCACTAGCATTCCTTGTAAAATTTCTATGGAGACACCCTGAATACGATATCTGTCTGTAAGCATCAACTCACAAGACGATTAACCGATGGAGGCAATGTCCGACTTAATGCAGCACATCTAGAGAGAAGAACTTGCAATCTCGAAACGTAAATAATCGTACCCATGGGATGAATGGTACTGCTGTTGTGCGATTTGTGCGCAGAGGGGGGAGGTGCCAGTTTTTAAAAGCCCAATTCAATAAAATTAAATTTATTTCAGTCCTTAAAATTTTAAAATTAGAAAACCTAACCTATCACAGTCAATTCATGTAACTAAATAAAGCTTACATCTACCAATCCTCAAACAAATAAAATTTCAATAAAAATTCAATTAATAAATTCGATAAATTTTGACGACCTCGAGGCTGGATTCAATCCGTGATTCCTTGTTCCTGAAAGGAAGAAAATGAATATTTATTAATTTGTCGGCATTAAAATTAGTTACGTAATAGAAACAGAATTAAACTTCTATGTGCATGGAATTAAACATCACCAAATTATATAACTAAAAGCAAAATAAAACGTCTGTATTTACTGCAACTGCAAACAGAATTAAGAAAACTTCCGTGCAAGATTAGACTCCTGGAGGAGAATGTTTTCAAATTAAACTCTGAAGAACGGTGGCCTGTACTGGATCAAAAGGAGGAATTAGATAAGTAATTTTTATTGGTTAAATGGTGAATTGATCCTTGATGTTTTTCTTTCTTTCTTTTATATTTGTACGAATATTTATATCGCGAGAACATTATAGGAGGAAATGTATCGAAGAAACAAGACTATTTATATGAACTTAAAAGTTGATAAGTCACATAATGATGATCTGCAGGCACTGTCAAGATTGATCACCCATTCCGGACATACTCGTGAAACCAAAGTTAAGAACCGTGTGAAAAATTAGAAGAGATGTGCACCTATAAATGTACCAGTAACTTTGCGCGGATTTCCGAGACTGATCCTTATATCACGAACAACCTAAGTCCTTCAAAGGTACTTGAGGAGATAAACAAAAAACCTCCAGAACGAGGAAATCTCTTCACGGCTTAGCCAGCAATGCAGAATTGAAGGACTCTAAGTCAAAAGTTTCTGTCCTGACTAAAAAAGATACAAATACTTAAAACACCAAGGGCACACAGAAGAGGAAACCTATTACTTTCCCAGATTCTACAGGCTTTTCTTTTGTTGCAGTTTGGTTCATTTATTATTTACAGAAAGAAATGCACGGGAAATTTGTTTAAAAAACTTAATAATTTGAAACTTAATAAAGTTAATAAATTTGGGTCATGATTAGAACTTTCTATTTAATTTGAAAATTCGACATTAAAGAAATACGATCGCAACACTCCCTATCCAGAAAAGAAGCAAGAAAGGTCTAAAGAAACGTAATTGTTCCGACGGCCCAACTTCTACTAAAGCGCAATCCATAGTCAAGCAGAGCATGGTGAAAACGGGAAACCTATTGAAAAGCACGTCTCGAAATCCATTCCTGAATCAATTTTCATGGAAATAGCGGAATGAATATATCTGTGGATACTCCATACTAATTATCGTTTTTTAACAGACCAAATAAAGGCTGTTCAAAAAGTCATTCGAATGGAAATCACTTAATGCAACTAGAATTTCATAGAGCCACTCTCAAATCGGGGCAGTTTGGCCTTATCTGTACAAATCAGGACACAGCAAAGTGCCTGAAAGACATCGTCAGGGAACTAAAGCTCTAGGAGGATGTCAATCTCAAAGTGAATGAAAAAGCTAAAAGCGCTCTCTATTTAGGTATTTCCCAAAAGGCTTTCAAAATACCACAAAACTCGTCCTTGACTATATCGAGAATCAGAACGAAGAACTTAAGATGACTGAGTGGATTATACTATGTAAAGTACAAAAAGCACCAGTGACGAATGCCAGTTCCGTTCCGTATATCCAGCTGACGGTCAAGACTGCAAAACTGGTTCCGACGGTTAAGGATGGCTTATCAAAGCCAAATGAGGCTTATCTGGAGACCCTCGGAGACTTTGGGAGTGGAAAACTCACAAACAAGGATTCCAGAGAAGATACTCCCAAACACACCACAGCTCCATTAGGCCATTGTAGATATGGTTTAGTACTGTAGCAGGAGAACATCTAAACTGTCTCCAGGCAATTATCTACCATGGCAAATCTGCATCGGATCTATCTAACAAGAGACGAAACTGACGAAATAATATAACGTATAAGGTCTTTCCATATATATGTCCTTCTCTGGAGGACAGAACTTAAAATAAATTACAGGGCTCTTCTCAGGTCGCTATCCCTTACGGTTTCACATAACAAAAATGGGCTTAACTCATATATACTGTCGCTACTGCTAGAATGATCTTCAACTTCAAAGCACATACTCTGTAATTTGAAATATTAGCAAGGTCGAAATTACTCAAACCCAAACTATGTGTGGAATCTCAATACACGAAATCCTTGGTATGAATCCAACCCAAGCCCATAAACTTATGACTCCAATGTATTATCTGTTACACATTTACACCACCTATAACTTCCACATCTAGGCAAGCCTTAACTGCTTTAACTGCCACGTTACTTGTACTTTAAGTTCCTAAGCTCATAACTATCTCGGAATAGGTTTCTAAAGTAAAAAAAGCAATATGAAACCGTTTCAAATCATAATTGCATGATTATGAAATTGAAAGTAACATTTTAAGCAGATAGTCGGAAATTTTTCATGTGACTATGTTCAGTGTAAAAAGAGACAGTCGGAAGAGAAGGAGAGGGATAAAGCAGTATTAACTATTGGGAAATAAAAATAACTAATCATCACCTGTTAAAGATCTTTAGGACTCCAAACATAATAAACTGTAAAAAATCGGCTCAATTTTAAATTACTGTTTCCCAGAGCAATCCTTGACAGTAACTTGGACAGTTCCCTGGAATGCAACAAATGCCTGATCTTTGACCGTTGAATATTGCTTATAAGCGGCACCGTGCATTGAACATAAGGCGGATCTAACCCTCGCAGTTGAATTATAAACACAATTAGGATTCCATAATTCACTTTAAATCACTTAGGTTTCTGTATCTTAAATTGTCAGCCTACAGCAGCATTTAAATTCAAATTGAATTTTTATAACAATTACGGGTAACAACTCAACCCCAGCATATCTGAAGTATCCCCTTTACTTTACGTTTCATAACTTTCATGCCATTGATACTGTTTTGGGTATACCTGAATAAAAAAGAACACCACAATATATCATCGATATTCGGTATCCCTAGCACGTCTGAGCGGACCAACTTGGTTTATTTAATAAACGAGAACTTTTTCAATTTCACCTTTCCATTAAGTTTCTCTGGAGCTTGTTTCTTTTGCCAATTCAGGTACAGAGTGAAAATGAAATTTTTACAAAAGAGCATCGTACCTACTACTGTAAGACACAGAGGTTCATTTGGCAAAAAGTTGCTATTACTTCAGGTGAGGAGAATTTTTATTTACTTTATTTTTTTGTTTGGGTTTATTTTTTTTCACAAGAAAAAATAAAGGAAGAAACAAAGAATCTAAACGAATCGTAGAGCATGCACTGCTATGGATAGAGTATCTAAACCTCGTTGAAACTTTGCCTTTTACAATAATCACGTTTTAAAAACAAAACTTTCTAAGAAATTTGTTTCCTTGCTTTCAAATAACTAAGCAAATCTAAAAAAAAAAAGTTCATTTTCTTTTGCTTTTTGAAATGCATGACTCCACCAGTTTCTTTCAGTGCAGTGCCGGAAAGGTATAGGAATAAAGTGACTGACTGTATCTATTTCATTCAAGATACTTCAAAAGAAAGGAAATCGTCTTGTGAAAGTTACAGATGTCAATAACTTTTCTACCTATACGTGCTATGTTTGCATACTCGATTCAATATCCAACTGCACGAAACTCATTACTTTTTATTCTATGTGGTGTAAAAATGTAATAAACTAACCAGCGTAGGAGTGGATGTGTGAATAATATTGGAGAATAATTTTTGCTATTTAGTTTCAGGTTTACGTACTCTTAAGGGAAATGTAACAAAACAAAGGTTAGAGTTACTTCACCCTCTCACTAGGTACCGAATTTCTTCTAAGCGGACTAACATATATATACATATATATATATATTTTTTTTTTATTGTTATAAATATATCAGATATAATTCGTTTATTTTAAAATCTTTTTTCCTAAATTTCGATTTTAGGCAGCTTTGTGATATTTCCATTGCAATGAACAAAGTGAGTAGGAGGCACCAAAATGCTAAAAATTAAACCACCGGATTTGTTTAAACAAAATTTACTAAGAGTATACTGTATGCACATGTTTCGATCAGCTGTACAGGGCAATCTCATCAGGACAAGAATGAAACCCTGAACTGCCCGCTGTCTACACTACAGTGAACTCGGATGCCCATAGTCATAGTCAGAGTCTTTCTTGCACATTTAAAATATATTGACCTTAATGTGTAGTCCTAACTTCCCTTTTAGGATTTACGGTAGGGTAGATGTAACACTCAGGCTTTTTATTTTGGCCTTGATTTCAAAATTGTCTTGGTTTTGTCTTCTTTTGATAAATATATTGATTAAATACTTTTATGTTTGATATGTTTTTGTTGATTACTATAGCTTCGCGCGCGACACTAAGCTGATTCCGTGGCTGTTAGATATACCCAAATCTTTATGGTAGATCATACAAAGATGTTTTGCAAAATCTAACTATGAATCATTTCATGGAAAATAGCTTTTTTTTCACACTTAAAATTATCTTGGGCATCTCATTCTAATTACATAGAAAGATGATTGAGTTTTACTCTTTCGAGACCCATATAGAGTCTGCAGGCAATTTTTCAACCTACTGCATTAAGCAGAGAATTAAACGAAAAGTATCAAGGTACTGCTCTCGATAGAGTAAAACTGATCTCCCTTTCTATGTCTTTAAATTTATACAAAAACTTTTGTATTTATATGTTTGCGTTCAACAGAAAAACCACCTTGGCTGAATTCGATTACGTCATTTACATAGAAAGTCAGTTCTCATCATAAAATATGAAACAGTGAAACATAAGTCAACTTTGCATTTTATGCGTAGAACATGGTTTTTTTCTGACAGTGTGGCGCTTTGCATCTAGTAGCGACTTCATTTTCATAACAAAAAGGCAAGTGTCCGACTTCATCACGGGCAATTTCTGGCAATGGTATGGGTTCGTTAATCGCCCGTTAAGGAATAATTCAATTCAATTCAATTTATTCGTTCTAAGGCATCGCACAATTAAGATTTAATCTTTTGTACTTGTACAAGTTAAATCTAACATATGCAAAAAGAAAAACTATATACTATATGTATAAAAGGACAAAAAGAGACCTGAGAAAAAAAAATAAAATAAAATCAAATAAAATAAGTAAAATACAAGGAATAAGCCCCTAGCTTTACTGCTAAAAACTAAATAAACAATACTACTTAACACTACTTAACTTAACTTGATACATCTTCTGTACTACAAAGCAACCTCAAAATAGTTGGCACCTAAGTATTCAAGTATTACTGCTTGAGCACATGATATCAAAAATTCTTTCCTTGGTGCTGGCGAAAGATCTCGACACAACCGATAACATAATACTGCGCGGTAAGGAATTGTAAACTTTGATGACATAACTGAAAAACAGGCATTTAGTAATTAAGTATTCAGATCTGGGCAGAATACAATTAACTGTTTTAGAAAATCTCGCGAATTGAAGAATGGTGTATAGGTAGATTGGACTGTGGTATTTGATAATTTTAACTAGAGGGATTACCGGTCGAAAATTCAAGAATGCTAAAAGATCACAACCCAGAAAGGATGTAGCATAAGCTGAAATGTGATCGTATCTTCTGAGGTGATATATGTAGGTATATATCTATTTATGGAGTTAAACGCGATCTGCAATTTGGTAAAATTAAAATAATCTTTTCCAAATACATCACAACCGTACATTAAGACGGATATAATCAGAGTACGAGCAAGAAACATGCGCGTGGAAAGTGAGGTAAAATAGCTCGAAGTCCATAAGGATTGAAGACCACCGCACATTTTACGTATTATTCATTTGATGTGATCACCCCAAGTGAGAGTGTTATTGATAACTACGCCTAAATTACGGACAGACTCTACCCAAGGTATGACAGTATCGTTAAGTACAACAGTAGAATACGTAGTCGTATCAAATTTATTACAATACACAGCTAAATAACATGATTTTCTGGAATTCATCATCAAACCATTGTCAATCGTCCATAGATATATTTAATTTAGGTCTTCAGTGATACAACTAATTCCATCTTCGACAAGTCCTAAGAGCCGCGATATGAAAAGTTGCGCATCATCAGCGCATAGAGATACATTTCGCTGTAAGTAAGACGGTTAAACAAACCATTAATAAACATGTAAAAAAGCAGCGGGCCAAGAACCGAGCCTTGTGGAACACCAGAGTTAATTCTAAGAAATGTAGAGTAATTACCATTTGAAAGCACTGTTTAATAACGCCCTGTTAGATAACTTAAAAATAAGCTTCGTTGAGCTTAAAGAAAACTGAAATTTGGTAATGAGTTTTCTACACAATTTACGTGATCTTCAGTATCGAATGCTATGCTATCAAGCAGCACCAATAGAATTAATTAATTAAAATCTATTGCTTCTCTAATTACATTGACTACCTTCAAAAGGGTAGTGGTACAACTATATCGAGGACAAAAACCACATAGGGAGTCATGAAGGAGACTATTGTTGCGCAAATAATTAGAAATTTGCAAGAAGATGAATTTTTCAGAAACCTTAGAGAGGAACGGTAAGATGCTGATGGGGTGGAAGTCGGAGCAATTACGCCCAGATTCTTTAGGTACAGGTATCACTTTAGAGAGCTTCCAGATTAGCGGGAAGGTTGAGATGGTAAAACAAGTGTTAAAAATATGAGCAAGTCGAAAAACTGTATATGGCACAAAAAATTTAGCAAATCTTGGAGAAATCCCATCCATACCTAAAGAACTAGACTACTAGATACTACACAAAGCTGTATAAACTTCATCCGTAGAAACTCTGATGGAATGGAAAGGAGATAAGGTACCTGTAGATTGTAATGAATTAATAAAATCACTGTCATAGAACTATGAGACAAAAATTTGAGATTCAGCACATCAGGAATTACCAGTGGCAGTTACGCCCGCTTTTTTGAGATTACTCCCGAGAACTTAAGGAGGCAGCCAAGTGTTAAGATTCCTTGACAAATGTCGTCTTTTTGCTTTCCGAATAGCAAGAGTAGTACGGTTTCTAAGCGTCCTGTAATGCTCTTTGAAACTAACGGTTTTATATCGCTTTTACCTTTAGTACGCCATATTGCGAGCAGATATCAGACCTTGGAGGTAAATATTAAACCACGGGCAACTATGATTAAGTAATCTTTTGCGAATGAGAGCACTCCACTTCATTGAAAAGAGCATTAGTATTTATGAGATTATAGTTACAGTAAGACATTGTGTTGGGTTGATATTCCGAAAGAACGATAAAATTGTAAATAATCATAATTAAATCATGATCAAAGACGTCCGATAAAGATATTTGATTAAAAAATAAGGAGTTAGAAGTATCACAGCCATTAAGAAAATATCTAATAGAGCCGAAGAATGGTTACAGAAATGTGTAGGTTCATGATTCACTATGTGGATATCTAAAACGTCGATCATGTGCTGAAAGGAATTGGTCAGGTAGCACGGATTAAGGAAATTGAGTTTGAAGTCTCCACCGATAATTATATGCTGATACTTTGGCACAAGATTAGCAAGTTCCTTTTACAGTTTTTGAACTGTCCGGCAATAAGGTGGCTTGTCAACACAGCCAACTACACACCTATCGATATTTGAAAACATTTCACAAAATATGTATTCCTCCCCACTTTGACTAGTGCTGGCTAGTAGAAACCGGCATCGAAGATTTTGTTTGAAGTAGATGGCGACACCACTTCTTCTCCGATTATGGCGGTCGTTACGAAAGACTTTATATCCAAGGATGCCGACGACATTGTCATGAATATCAGGTTTTAGGCAGGTTTACATCCAAAGTTAAATTAGAGAAAATGTCATGCACTTCATCAATTTTTGGAACCACACTAGCAATAAAATGACAAAATTTTAGCCCAGATATCTGCTTGCATAGAACGCCAAGAAGTACCCGAGTATTGCCCGTTACAGTCATGTACGTAAGATCACTTATATCTCAGCACGATCGCTTAGAAATGGTAGACTTGAGCAGTGCCTACAGCACAGCATCAAAATTTTTGTATTGAAGGTACTCTAGTAAACGTATATGAGGTGAAAAAGTTATCAAATGCCAATATATGCCCTTGATTATCCTGCAAACTACACTCAGTTAAGTAAACTACAACCACTTCCTCCTACACCTTATTGTTTCAAAGTGCCGGCCTTAATTTCTGTTGTAGAGCCTTGGTACATTAAAAAATCATGCACGAGGCGATTTCTTCCACAAAGCAGAAAACATTTTATTCCCCATGGATTTGCTTTGCCTATCATGTATTTCTTTATGTTCATGCTCAGCCTTCCTTTAAATGGTCCAATTTGCTTCAATTCCTGAAATTTCCAATTTGTTTTGTTAAAGCAAAAGGCAAAAAGCAAAAAGCATGGGCGCATTCTGATGTATCCCCAATTTACTCCAGATAATTCTCTTCGCCGCCAGTCATAAGTCTATTAAGACACGAAAACAAAAATAAGCGCCATTTTATCCGGCTATATAAAGGTTCTGGAATATTTAATTATATATTTCTCATCATCATCAAAGCACAACTCTGCAAGTATTTGGTCATCTATTACCCTTTGTCGATTATATATTTAGATCATAGAAGACACTCTTGAGTATTCATGAGTAAATTTTGCACGCACATACTAGCTATGCATAAAGAAACACTGAAAAATCGTTTAAATGTTGTTCATAAAGTTTCTACGAAATACTTTTGTCTATTGCAATAGAGATGATACTTTATCGGAATGTATTATTAATTTTTATCAAGCAACATATACAAGTAATCTTATTTTACTAAATTATGAATGTTAACAAACAATATGAAATACATATAAATGAATATCCTATGAAAAATGAAACAAAATTAATTAATAAAGAAATTACTTACCATTCATTTTAAAAAAACTTACAAACCACTCTCAGTAAAACCGACTGATTCCATTACTTGCACTGCGATTAACATGAGTTTTTATTTGGACAAGAAAAGAAGAGAGAAGATAGGAGCATATAAATCTAGAAGAATCGTACTTGTCCATATCTGCCATATATGTCCATAACCGTGAACAAAGTGAGTGAGAGCATTAAAGAAATATTCCAGAAGATTGAACATGTCTGTCGGAGACGCAAATGTGCAAAGAACTCTTTCGAAGGCGATATAGCTTGCATCCCTCCACAAGAGAACTTAAAAACCTTGGGACTGGTCTTTGCACACAATCTCAACTGGAACAAACAATCTGCGATTGTTGCAGTCTCGGTCAGGAGCAGAAACATCTTACTGAAGTTCATTTGCAGAAGAAAATCCGGCCCACCGTTGGAGACTGCTACCAAAATAGCAAAACAGTTGGTTGTAGGCAAAATCAACTACTGCCTGACTATCTGCGGCTACCGAACTAAGATGACTATCCGCAAAATCTAGACATTCTTAAATGCTACGGCCAGAATAGCTCTCGGCGCACTACGTACCACACCGATTTCCAGACTGCTAATAGAATCGGGCTTCCCAAACATCCACCAAAGAAGAGATGAGCTTACCTGCAACTTCTTTTACAAGACCCCTTATCAAAACCTATTTCAACTGAAGTGGGTATCAAGCTTCCAGCATGTCGGCGGAAGTATCTCGATTGATCCCATTTCTATGGGTCAGTATGCTGTCTCTGTCACGAAAACTTGTGAGTAAGATGATGGTTGGTGGCAGTAATAACACCTCATCTTACCTACAAATTTCGTGCGGCAGAGACAGCATTTCGACCTGTCTAAATTGTATCATTGGCAGCTCATCTCCCAACTCAACCCAAAGTTGATTCTCTCTTTTATTCGAATAAGGCAACGCTTTCAAGCACAAACTTACAAGCATAGCTTGGAGTTTGTGTTACACAGCTGATCGCGCTGACTGAGGTAAGGCAATTCTCCAAGGTAAGAAAGAGTAAAATTATGTTGGTATAAACTGAAATTGAAAAGAAATTTTTGTTATCAGAGAACTATGAGTATATGTAAATTGCAGGAGACGTAGTTATAGTGTCAGTAAATATGGTTAAATTTTTGGATTGACCTAACTCACACCTGAGTTCAAAATTGATTTAAATTCTGGATGTGATTTCCATGGTACTGAGGTACAAAAAAATCGGACAGTTAAAAATTATTTCTTAATTTTACGGTTAAGTTGATATTTCAGTATTTTTCCTAATAAACTCATACAGTCAATAATAAACAGATATTCGTATACACAATTTTAACATATTTAATTTCATGGTTGGATATCTTTCAAACTAATTAAGGAAAAATGAATGCAAGAAATTATCGTTAAAATTCACAAATTCCCAAATCTAATTAGGGAAAGAGCTTTTCAGCTACAGGCTTTATTTTGATTATATGTTTTGCTTACTCTTAACTGCTAACTTTAGTTATGTAAATTTTAAATATAGACATCAAATGAAATATCTCGTGATAGTACACAAAGCTCATTTCATATTTACTCCCAGTAGATTTTTTTAACCTTAAACAGAGATAATGAGTTTAATTCGAAAATTTGTTGATATTTTTAGGAACAGATACCAGGGTTGTCAGATATTTTAAATCAATGACGGAATATGAAATATAATGTATGCAAGTTATTATTTTATTGTAAATTATTTTTGTGAAGTTATTAATTCTTAAAGGAAAATTGTATTATGTGTTAAGATTGTTATGCCGAATGTTGTTATGTCACAAGCTGTTTTGTCAAGATAAAGAGTTGGAGTGGAGCACATCTTTCGCTTAATAGTGGATACATCATCCCGATATCTCAGTATTGACGAAGAATCGTTCGGACATATTTTTACTGTTCCTAATTGGTAATCACTTTTTGCTCATTTTATATATAATTGCAATACTCAACACTTATATTAACAATTCTTTGTTGTTCCTTTTATTTCATTAAAATTTGAGGTTAAAACCTAGTACTGAGATTCGCACTAAATAAAATTATGATATCAAACTTAATGCGCTAAGAGCTATTGACGAAAATTCATCCTGAATTTTAGTACTAAGGCCAACACTCTAAATTTGGCTTGTTGGTCTTGATTAGAGGTGGCACCACCAGTAAATCTCCAAACAATTTACCTTGAATTTATCGTCTCGGGCGGGTCTTTAGTACGCTAAAAATATTTTGATAGAGTTCTGAGAAATGTCAAAAACAAAAAAACAAATAAAAAATATGTAAAAACATCAAAATATCGCAGCACAGTGAGTAAAATAATAAAAATTCTTCTTTTTATCCTTTTTATTCTTCTTCTTCTTCCTCCTCCTCCTCTTCTTCTTCTTCTTCTTCTTCTTCCTCTTTTTTAGTATCTCTCAACTGCGGTGCAATATTTCAGCTGCTAAAAGACTCAGTAGTAGCATAGGTCGCACAGGAACTAGATGCCGCATGCAGTACCAAAAAAGTATACACAATTTATTTGGCTGGATGGTCTCTTCCGGAATGGACCACAACATTTGAAATGATGTATACGTCAAGTGATTCATATTTTTGCGTATCTGAAAATGTGTCGATCAAATGTATACAAAATTGCTTTTATAAAAACATTTTCATTCGGCACACACTAAAACATGTAATGGTCCATTCCAGAATCTGTATACTCTGCTCTGGTATCCCAGGCCGACGAGGGCATACTACAAGAGAAATTTCTTGAACAGCTGATCGATAGAAAGAGATTACCCATGAAAATGATTATAATATTTGAAAGAAAGAATTGCATATAGCTTTAAGGAAATTGAGCATGTGTGTGACAAAGAGAAATATACTTGTTTTATGTGAAGTAGATTTGTTTACATTTTTCAATATATAGGCACGTTGTTTTTTACACACTGGTGAATAAGGATGTAGTGGTTCACTGTTGTTTTTTACACACTGGCGAATAAGGGCGTATTGAACAGCTGCTCAAGAAATTTCTCTTGTAGTATGCCCTCGTCGTCCCAGGCGACATCTAGTTCTTGTGCTATCTATGGTAATAGGCATAATCATGTAATGGAATTAATTAAAATTTTAAAGGCTATAATTATATTGTTCAGTTTGTCATCTTTTTTTTTATTATCGCTGTGTTTGCTTACTAACTTAGTTCTCGGTGAAACTAAGACTCGATTTCTCAGCGAGAGCCAACAGGAATTGATATAATAGTGTGACGGGAGGTTATATCATATGGGGCAAATTGTACGAAATGTTAAATGATCGCAAGCTCGGTTAGTTGGATCGATGAATTGAAATGAGGTTGAGGCCCCAGGGGTTATCTAGAATGTAGGCTATAACCCCAATTTCTCGCACTCTAACCTAATGAGTAATTGTTCACACACAAACCCCTAGCCGGACGATCTTACAAAGCTCAATATTGGCCCTCAACACTCCGCGTGCCCGCCTCATGCAGTCTTTCCGAGTAGTGGGGGGGTGGGGGGTGATTCAAATAATCTGGACTATTTTCCGGAGGGAGAGTAACAGTGCCAAAGCCATACAGGATCATCAAAATGTCCAATCCTGTTTAGGTGACCCCTGAAAAATGAGTGCCGGTTATATGGTTGGATATGAAAGCACGAGAGTTGCCGCCGAGTGCAGTCGCATTTGAGTTGAGTTCCAAAAATTTCTATAAATTGTTCTATTGTATATTGTGCATAGTTATTTTATTTTATAAATAGTGCAGTGTACTCATATTCAATTATAATTTATAATTAACTAGTTGTTTTTATTTTCTATAAATTCTATAATTTGTTCTTCTATTATCGTCCGTTATTGCACATCTGTTCTCGCTGCAATTTTTAACAATTCTGTTGTTTCTATTGCCTATTTCTCTGGCCTTTAAATAGTACAATGTGATCATTATCATTTATAATTAGTAAAAACTTGTTTTCCTTAATTGTATTCGCGTAATTTTTATATTCTAATTATCAAAAATATCTGCGTGTTCATGAGTTTCCTTGACTTTTACAACGGTATTTGCAATATACAATAGTGTCCTGTGCTCGTCATTATGAATGGACAGTTTTTCTTCTCGATGCATCTGTTTTGATGTTGTGATCATATTTATTTTTACTTCCGCATAAATTTTTACCTTTAATTATGTACGCGCAAATCTTAGGTATAATCTAATTATTAAAAATCTTGTGTGTTCGAATAGTTCTGTACTTTTGTGCAATTCAATATTTGCTGAAATTCCAGCTAGCTGTGATAAATGTAACCAATCATTTAGAAACGGTTTAAGTGTAAAATGTGATGGTGTGTGCCGTAACCCATTTTGCGCGAAATGTGCTAACCTAACCGATTATGACGCTAAGAGTGTTCTCATAAAAAGAAACATGGTTTATCTTTGTGATGAATGTATTGATTTTAAAATAATGGTTCTCGAGATGTTGTTAGGTGATGTTGCGGAAAGAAAAAAAACGATTATCCCAGCAAGAGTGTCTTATTGAAAAATTTTTAAATGAACTAAAAGCCTTATCTACATATGGCAATATAATGGTGAGTGAAATCAGCAATATAGCAAGAAATACCATATGCTGATAAGTTATTGCACCAGCTACAGTGTATTATAACGCCGAAAACAAATCCCAAAGTTGTAAGTACATTTATTGATATTCAAAATTCCGTTGACCCCACTAGGGGGGTTGTCAATGATATGGTCCTTAATGCTGATACCGGCTCGATTGTTGAAGTCACTGATGGAATTTCTTCTGTTGTCGCCGATGAGATTGTGGCTAATGGAAGTATGATTGTTCCGCACACCAGTGATCTCGACCAGACTAAAGCTAAAGTTGGTATCACCAGAGAACGACAGTTTAAAATAATTGGCTCTTCGTCTTGCCATTATATTTCAGCTGTTAATAAGCCCAAGTGGTTTCACTTGCCTCGCCTCGATCCATGCAATACTACTGAAGATAAGATTATCCAGTTTATATCATCCAAATTTAGTATTGAACCCAATATTTTAGTCTGCAAGCGTTTATCTAAAAAAGACGTGGATTTGTCTTCACTGAGATTTCTAACTTTCAAGCTCGGAGTTCCTGAATACATATTTTCTGACCTCCTAATGGGTGATGACTGGCTATGTGGGATAATCGTGCGGAAATTTGTTAATATGCCAAAAAACTTAAATGCCCAGCAATCACTGCACCTAGAAACCTAATGTGCGGCTCCAATATTAATATATGTGATGATTCTGTGACTGATAGCAGCTACGTGTCTCATGATGCTTCTCTAAAAATAAACTTCTCCTTATCATGCTTTTCTCATAATGTGAGCGGTCTTAGGACAAAAGTCATATGACATCTACCTGAGCTCTACTCAACATTCTTATGACCCAATGAACGCGGCAGGCGTCGCGTCGCTTTGACAGTTCAATAGAATATACGTGTTTAAGTTCGTCCTGGCCAAATGGCTGCCGCGCTTGTCGGATTCGACAGGAAAGTAGTTGAGCAATGTTCTACTTTTACGCGCGGCAGACGCTTTGACAGTTCTTTTGATTGTCAATTGTGTTGTCATTTTCAGATTTGCCGAAACTTATCTTGCAATGTTTGAAGGATTTTAATTATGATTTTAATTAAGTTAAGAATAATTAAAAACCAACGATTGAAGGTGAAAGTGAATGAAGAGGATACATTCATTGGGTACTTAATGAGCCATATCAGATAAGTGAAAATTTTATATATTATTTGAAAACGATTCTTTGTGTGTTATTATTTTAGCAACATCATCATCTGCGATCTCAGCAATTGGGTGTGGATATGAATGTTGAGCGGAAATGTACAACGCTGGACATTACAACATTACATATATTACCATTACGCTACTCGATGCATAAAATAATGTCTCTTTTACAATTGAATAGAATATAAAATTCATTTATTTACCACCGAATAGCCACATTGTAGAGCGTTTGGTATTACAATGTTACAATTCTTTAGACTCTTATTTATTTTGAATACGAAACAAGTGGTATTAAACGATACTATATAGTATAAAATTTTGCAGTTGTGTCAGAAGATAAACATAAACATTTATTTATTTTAGTACCCGTGCCAAAAGCACGCTAAGCGCTGGGCGCATCATAGCGAGTTACATAGTAGATACAAACATATAATAGCAAAACTGAACATAAACAATTAAGAGTAGTATATTGAATAAGACTCCAAGGAATGAACGAGAACATAAATGTCGATATAGGATATAGAATATATGAAGATATACGTTAACATCGCAAAGTTACAATAATATGTGAATATATACATATACTTATATTATCCACATACTGCATGCAATCGCCTATACACATTACACACCAATTGTTTTATATTCAATATAATTAAAAGAATCGGCTAATGTAAGTCTATGTAACATCGTGATACGCACCGCACTGGGGCGTGGCTCTGTGGCCGAGGTTGTAAATAAACGATTTTTCTATTCTATTTTTACATACCCCACTCTGACTTACCCACGGTACACAGAATAAAAGGTATTCTCAATATAATTTTGACAGATGTCCTGGACGTCATTTTATACGCTGAGTATATACATCTATATACTACATATAGAGAGGAAAGAGAATATTGTGTGCTCTGTACTGCGCACAATAAATTATTATGAGTTAGCAAAACGAAGTATATATATTGACAACAAAAACTTGATGTTCTGAATTAGAGCTACTCATAACCTCCCCCTACTCTCCCCCCTCCCTCCGCCGTCCATTTTCATGCGAGGCGTAGAAAAAGTATGCCGTCTAAACAATCGTATATATAAACACGAGATTAAGGTGTTCGGATAAGTCAAACAAGCATCATGGATGCACTCAACTTCAAAGAGAAATTGATAGTGGAAGTTCAGAAGCATGGAGTTATATTTAATAAATCTTCAAAAAGCTATAGGAACGCGGGAAAAAAGGCTGAAGCGTGGTACAACATTAGTAAAGCAGTCAATGAATCAGGTAAAAAAATACAGGTTTATTTGAGTGCAATATCATGTTTACTAATATTAAAATATTTTCAGTCGAAAACTGTAAAAATAGGTGGAAAAGTTTACGTGACCGATTCGTGAAGGAAAGGTGGAAATTGTATACGCCTTCTGGAAGTGCACTGGACGTAGAAATACAGTCGCTGTTTTATGACTCTTTGCTATTTCTGAAAGATCATATAGCACCCCGAAAGTAAGTATATTATTATATAAGGCTACCAACTTCGAAGTATGATTGCCATGAAAGCTCTCATACGCATATTTGTGATCAATTATACAAAGTTAAATTTTTCATTGCAGGACATCAACCAGCGTTAATATTAATTCCGAGCCACCGATCGGGTTGCCCGGAGAAGATAACCTTCGAGATCTGGAGTATATGATTCATCGGCTGCATTGGAGCCATTTGCATCGCCATTTGGACAATCTCCCCAATCGCCTATACCATGTCCCAATAGAACTGCCTCAACATCGGGAATGTCAAGGAGGAAAAGGAAAGCAGACGATGGACAAGAGCGTCTTTCATCTTTCTTGGGAAAGCTGGAAAATATTGTGGAGAAGCGCTTTCAAAATGAGGGACGTGCTCGGGACCGTGAAGGATTCTTCCAAATATTGGAATCAAAATATGCTAAACTTCCTGAAGATGTACAGGACGACCTACAAATGGAAACTTTGACTAAAGTCCATTCAAAAGTAGTGGAGTTAAAAAAAAATTGAAAGCAGTTAGTCAGTAAGTTAATGTATTTTCACTGTCATAAAAAATATATAAATAAAAAAACATAAATAACAAAAATATTATATCTGAATGTGACTTAATGCTTGCTTACTCTAAATTTGTTGCAACTCTTAATAACATTATTGTTGCTCATGTGACTGTAGTATCGAGGAGGGTCAGTTCTGGCTATCCATGGAGAAATCGTAGATTGGCTAACTTAATGTATGCTCGCAATGTAGCCCATAAGAAATATAAGCCCACTGGTAATACTAATGATGGTATTCTATTCAAAAGACTTCGTAAGGAGTATGAATTCTTAAACAAATTCCTATATAATCAATATCTGAATTCCATAGAATCTGATATTAAGCATAATGCTAAAAGGTTCTGGTGCTACCTTAATGAAAAAGGAACTCTTAATGGAATGCCCTCATGCGTTCATTATAATGATAGGATAGTAGATAACATCACTGATACTTGTAATATCTTTGCGGACTACTTTGAATCTGTTTATGCTATTTAGATAGGTCAACCGTTAGATAGTGACCTCATGGCGAACATGCCTTCCTCCGTTGATTTAGGATCATTGTATATATCGGTTGATGATGTTATTGATGCCCTAAACAAGCTTATCACGTCCTCCACTTGAGGTCCTGATGGTATTCCGGCTGCCTTTGTCTTTGGCTGTCTTGAGACTTTATTTCAACCATTATACCATATCTTCAATATTTTTTATCTTCAGGTGATTTTCTCGACGAGTGGAAGCTTTCCCTACTGCGTCCTATACATAAATCTGCCGCTAAAAATGATTTTTTTAACTATCGTCCAATCTGTAAACTCTCTGTTATTCCCAAGCTATTCGAAAGTATTGCAACTAATAAAATTTCTTTCCTTGTTAAGAAGCACATTTCACCCCATCAACATGGCTTCATTAAGGGTAGATTTTGTGAGACTAATCTTGAATCCTTTGCCAATTTCTCACTGAAGGTTATGGAAGATTCTGGTCAAGTTGAAACTGTTTAAACTGATTTCAGTAAAGCTTTCGATAAGGTAAACATTCGCCTGCTTCTTGCGAAGCTGAGTGTCTTTGCTAAAATGGATTTCTTCCAATCTATCGGACCGGAGGCAAATGGTTGTTATTTATGACATAACATCTCGTTCTGTTCGTGTACTGTCTGGTGAACTTCAGGGCAGTTATTTGTGTCCTATTCTTTTTATAATTTCTATTAACGATGTTTTTACAATTTTTAGTCTTGCTTCATGCGTTGGTTTTGCTAATAATAGTTTTGCTAGATGGTGCCGCCTAAATCATTTATCAAAGTGCAAGCATGTCACCTTCACTAGAAGGTCGTCATCGGTACTACTTTATTTATCCATTTATGGATACCCAATTTCCAAATGTAATACATCATTTGATCTTGGGGTCTTTCTTAAATCTCAGATCTCATTCTCCCAGCATATAGATTTCATCGTGAGCAAGGCTAAATCTCGTCTTAGGTTCGTCAGGCGTTGGGCTGCAGAGTTTTTGGACCCTTATACATTCAAAAGTCTATACATTTCTTTGATGAGACCATTCCTTGTTTATTGTTCTGTTTTGTGGGATCCTTACTATGCTGATCATAGCAATAGAGTCGAGGGCGTTCAGCGGAGATTCACCAGGTTCGCCCTGAGGAAGCTTAACTGGAGCGCTGATCTACCTCCGTATCATGCAAGATGCCAATTAATTGACTTACAAAAATTGTCTACCAGACGGAAGACCCGAATTGTTATGTTCATAAGAGATCTGTTGGCTTATAAAATTGTTTATCTTTCCCTGCTCGAGCACATTCATTTTTACATTCCATCTAGAAATTGGAGATTCCTCTCCATTCTGTACGAATCCCTTCACAGAACAAATTACTGCCTTAATGGTCAAATTAGTCGCTGTATTCGACAATTTAATCTTTGTAGTGGCATGATTGAGCTTGTTGACAATAGATGCTCTACTCAAAAACCTGTAAGTAGCTTTATGATTTCAGTCTCATAAGTTCAACTTGTGATCACTTGATCGGTTAATACCTTCTTGATTTTGTTCAAATTTTTTATTATTCTATTCTACGTAGTATATAAAGTAAATAATTTTGTACTTAGCTCTAGTTAATACAATACAAATACTCAATAGGACAGTGAAAGCTTTTGGACGGTGTTTGTTATGTCTTCTCTTCTCTATTGGTTATAAAATCATAAAATGCGAAAGTTCATCCGCCGTCGATGAGGAGGCCGAAACCGTGTCTCGATTGAGGAGAGCTTAGCAATAGTTTTTGCTTTAAAGATAAGCCACCTAAATATTAATACCTTCAATACTAGTTATATTTTTAATTAAACACTAAATTGCAATAGCTGGGTTAAATAAAACCGAAAATTCGAGTTATTTTATTTGAACTGTTTATTACACAAAATTATTACTAAATGTCTCTCAATCAAAGAATTGTGTTTTAATTGCCTTAGCGAAATTAGGATTTGACAAAAATTCAAGAGTCTTTGTGTATAGAATTAGTTCTATGGGATTAATGATAATTACAGTAATTGGGGTTTTGATATTCCAATAATAATTATCTCTTAATTAACGAGACTGATTTTAGATATTCCACACAAGATCGACAAAATTATATGTACCGAATCCGAATTGCGAAAGTTTCATCATCCCCAGCACGCGGAAATCCAAAGCATCTTAGTCTGTTTTGGTGAGTAATCCCTTTACGTTATTTATGATGAATTAAATTCTAACGAGCATGGGCAGTAAAGCATACATTCAGAGGTGGCAGAAAAACTAGATGTCGCATGGCATACTAACCCAGAGTATACAGATTGTGAAATGGCTAGTGCATTTTGGAATGGACCATAACATGTTTTAGTGGGTGCCGAAAACAAATGTTTTTATAATACTAGTTTTGTATACATTTTATAGACTTCCTCAGCACTTCAGATACGAAAATATATAAATCACTCGACGTATACATAATTTCAAATGTTGTGGTCCATTCCGGAATGGACCATCAAGCCATATAAATTTTGTACACTTTTTTGTACTGCATGCGACATCTAGTTCTTGTGCCATCTATGATACAATGTATGAATATTTTCCCTCTTGAAATGGGAATGAAATGACAATTTCGTGTTGATGTTAGAGACAAAATTGTGACAATTGTTTATCGGTTTTTTTTTGCAACTTTAAAGCTGCGTGCGTCTGATTATTTGCTTGAAAATTAAAGCGAATAATTATCACTTAGCGCAACTTTGAAGTTTTAATTTTAGGAGTTTTCTAGAGTGAAGTAAGCGTTTTTACTCTCCATTAAGCCGTATGAATGCCCGCCGCATGTATGAAAAAGGCAAGTGAGGGTTGTAACTGGGTTACAACACTCCACATGTATCCTAGTTATCTAGAAATGAATGTTTACCACCTTTTTTCCTAAAAACCTTAATGCATAAGCTTATGATATTGAATTTTAAATTCTTGGTAACACTTAATATAGGAAAATAGATATTAACGTGAAGGTTTCTTGTAGCGCACAATTCAGAATATATGATAGTTTACCGCAGGGCATGTAGAAGAGTTGACGCTCATATATAAATCTTAATGATATGGGAAAATTCTCCCTTTTTTAACAATCAATCTTTTTACCACTTTCGTTTTTTTATTATTTTTGAAAGCATTATCACGGCTAGCCGAAAAAAAATACAGAATTTCTTGTTTTTAATAATTGATAACACTGAGATGCACTCAGATAAAAAGCTAGTTATGTACAGAAGAAATCTATCTAACATTTGAATCGTATGTAGGTTACCATACAACAGTTGGTGCAACGAATGTACAACAACAGTTTGGCCGACAGTTGTATCGTGTATGGGCCGCTTTAGAGTAAGATTGAATAAATAATAAATCTGATCACAGAGATATGCCAGCTAACGAGATGACTGATAAGTTGACCCAAAAGAGCTATAAAATGGATAGCTTCGCAGCGATAGCTTATGTGAGGATCCCGATCGTAGCTTTAAAAAAGGAGGTCATCAGGGGGCCTATCAAAAGGCAAGCCTCCTGTGGTTCAGAAGTACCGTATCACGAGGCAAGTGTGGCCTGCATATGACAGTAAGAGGATAAAAGAACTGCATAATGGCAGCAGAGCATATACCAGGTATCTAGTACCTAGGAGTCATTACGGGTCATCATTGGGCCGTAAGAGACAATGATAAAAGATTGCGAATACCGGCGAACGATTTCTATAGGAGCTGTAAGAATTTGGAGTTAATCGAATCGATCCAACACGTAATATGCGAGTGCCCCTCTCTAATAAATAAAAGAGGTAGGCTATTAGGTAGCTACTTATTTCAAAACTGTGGTAGCTGCAATGCAAAGAATTCAAATGCATTCTGAGTTTCTAAATAGAAGCAGGACGAATTTAGGACGATTTTATAGATTATGCCAAGAGGACAAAGGGCACAATGGACCCACTAGGGATCTAAAACAATTTGTGACACCAGTTTTAGGTATATTTTTATAAAATAAAGGGATTGCTCCACTTCAGAAATTGGGATAGGTTTTTGTACCTAAAATTGTTCTGTTCTTTCTGTTAAATGAATAGAAACGGTGTACTTCTAAGCTCTACTTTATTTACGAGACTACCAAAAATATGCACGACTGATTTCTAATAGAAACTGGATACGACTAACTACAAAATACTATACTATGAAAAGTTACATGCGATATACAATCATCTAATTCAATGTATATATTCTATGGATTTGGTATCTGTATATACCAATGAATAAATGCATGTCTGTATTCCTATAATTAATTATGTACTCAGCAAAAATGTAGGTACTTCAAAATCCTTGTGTGAATTATATTAAAGAAAATATATTTGTGAGTGTTCCATAAAAAATGTAGAATAATACCTAATTTATTGAATGTTCTCTTGCTTATGTCCAAAAAAGCTTAACATTTCGCAAATTTTACGTACTATATAGGTTTTGTATGGCTACCTTAATTCACGGAATGTTCCATTGACTTGGGTAAACTAAACTGAGTTTCCCTTTCTATCAGTAAAAATGACATTTATTTTTAGGAAAACGTGTGTCTTAAATTTAGGGAATTGGACTACTTCTTTCTGGCATTCCCTTTAACTCGTACACGAATTTGTCTGTCCATTTATTTATATATTTCTTTTTTACTATTTTCTGCACTCTCGTAGACCCACTTTTCGTCATCACAGCGAGCTGAAATTTGGCACACAGGTTCATATCGCGTGACAATTGAATTTATCAAAATTTGAACCGGAAATTTCCGTGGAAAACCCGGAAAATCGGAAAAATCATTTGAAAATTTGGTACAAATTTGATTAGTGATAAATCCGTTTCAGGAAAAATGCAGAGTTTTCCGATTTTTCCGAAACAAATTTCCGGGATTTTCCGACTTTTCCGGAAAATTTTCCGGTAAAAAAGTTTTCTAAATTATGCAGGATCAAGTTCTCTATCAACTGGCATCATTACTTTCTCTCCGACAATGGTGAAAACTTGCAGAAAAAATCGAGGAAATTCATGTAAAACGCTTTTCCGGCGTTTTTCAGACCAAGGAAGCGTTTGAGCGTTTTGCAACCTAAGACAAAGTTGTAGAACGAAATGAGTTGCATAAAGTTGCTTTTGTGGAAAACTCCGTGGAAAACCCGAAAAATCGGGAAAATGATAGGATAAATTTTCTGTTTCAGGAAAAATGCAGAATTTTCCAATTTTTCTGGAAAATTTTCCGAAAATTTCCGGAATTTTCCGACTTTTCCGGAAAATTTTCCGACTAAAAAGTTTTATAAGCTATGCGGAGTCATTTTTTTCCATCCTACTGGCATCAATTCTTTCTCTACAACAATCAACAAAACTTGCATGAAAAATCGAGGAAAATTCATGTAAATTTTTACAAAAATTTCATAGTACCTAATAGGAAAAGTCTGTGGAAAACATGGAAAGCAGCATGTAATAACAATTTAGATAACGTGAAAAAGGCAGAAAATAAAATAAGTAAAAAACCAGTTTTCAAACAAAACTGAGGCCAAGCCGCATGAAAAAGTAGAAAATAAACTTTTCTTCACACACAGAGGTGGACTCAGATTTTATTCGCTGACAATCACCGATATATGTATTTCAGTATGATCAATCAGAGGTAATAAGTGATTTGATTCATGAAGAGAGAGAATATTCAAGAGAAATGTCCTAATCAAAAATCTGAGTCCACCTCTGTGTGTGTCGAAAAGTTTATTTTCTACTTTTTCATGCGGCTTGGCCTCAGTTTTGTTTGAAAACTCGTTTTTTACTTATTTTATTACATTATAGTTCAGTATTCCTCGAAACCGTTTCAATTCTTTGGTTATCTCAATGTATATTTCCAATTTCTTTTTTTGTTATTATTTTAAAACAGACTCAGGATCTCATGAAGCTCGAGTAGCTCTTTGCCCTCTTATAATTCCGAATGTATCTAACTCGGTAAGCGTCGAAAAATTTCGCTCATGATTTTTCTCAAAGACATTTTGTTCAAATTGAATTACCAGATCTATCTCATGGAGAATGTCTTTTGAATGTTGCATGCAACGCATCAATTTATTTTGTTCACAATGATGACAAATTTCAGAGACTTTTACTTCACTCTGATATACAAAATAAGTAAACATTGATTTCTTCCACCTCCCTGAGCCTTCATGTTTATAATTTGCAATTTTTAAGAAGCCTTATTAAACCTTGCATCCCTACATCTGCAGGTGAAAAAGGAAGCAATCTCCAGTGCTATTAGACTGCAAAAGGAGAAACAGTTAAAACCAGGGAATCTGGTTGGTCATTAAAGTATCTTAAAACAGATACGCTTTGAGCAAATGACGACAATATCTGATATAATCACACCCAAGGTGGATTTTGTAAGACCATTCGATGTGGTTTTGGGAAACCGACAGCAATGGCGTTCCACTAAACCGTCCTTTCAACAAGGATCGATGGTGTGGTATACAGACGGTTCAAAAATGAACAGTGGAGTCGGACTGGGCGTAAACGGCCCCAGATGCCATATATCAAAGGCCCTGGGCTCTACCGCTACCGTATTCCAGGCCGAGGTATTGGCCATAGAAGAATGCGCCAATACCTGCATTAAAAGAGCCATAAATGGCTCAACTATTAATATTCTCTCGGACAGTCAAGCTTCCCTCAAGGCCTTAAAGTCCAAACCATCAAGTCAGGGATAGTCTGGGAGTGTCTACAAACCCTAAAAGTTTTATCAAGAGGAAACAAAGTTATCCTCATGTGGGTACCTGGACATGAGGGCCATAAAGGCAACGAAATTGCTGATGGCCTAGCCAAAAGAGGAGCGGAAACTCCCTTTGTCGGACCGGAGCCATTCTGTGGCACCTCAAAGTGCTACCTCAAAGTGCTACCTCAAAGCTGCCCTAAATAACTGGGAGAACAAACAAAAATCCCTATACTGGGAAAGGCTACAAGGACTTCGTCAGGCAAAAAAGTTTATCGACACCTCTGGAGGAAAAACAAAAGAACTATTACTCCTCAAGAAAACAGAGCTCAAAATAATTACAGATCTCTTCTCAGGCCATTGCCCCTTGAGGTATCACCTTAACAAGATGGGCTTGGCTGAGACTTCATCCTGCCGCTTTTGCCAGGATGCTCATGAAACCTCGGAGCACCTGCTCTGCAACTGCGAAGCATTGACCAGGTGGAGACTACTCCATCTCGAACATGCTTTTCCTACACCTAACTACGTACGGAACCTCAATCCCAGAAGGATCCTAGACTTTATTAACAGTCTGAGCCTAGAAAGGGAATAAATTCAACGGGGACTCACAATAGATACAATAGATCTTTTAGGTCGCGGTGATTGCGAGGCTGACGCCTACACACCCCTCTACGAATCTAATCTAAAGTTAAAAATAACCACTCTAACTAATCTCATATTTATATCATAGCAGCTAGACAGAGCTTAAATCTTATGACTGCCACAGTAAATATGTAGTCATAACATACATATATTAATCCCGCAAAGCTTTATAAATAATAAAAATCATTAAAACGCGAAATACTTTGACATAAAACGCTGGAGCTATTTCTGACACTTCACATCAAGAATTTTCAAGGTAAATTTAATTTCAAATGCTCATCATACCTACCTATACACGGCGCAATTCAACATCACAGACACATCAGCCTGTTTTTAAGTTAAGGATGATTGCGAGGATATGTTTCCAGTCTAAAATCAAGTTGACTGCCATATTACTGAGTGAATGATTTTTCGCCTCAAATCCGCACTAATTAAATTCTAAAGCCTCGTAATTTACGTTGAAGTGTTTCACAAACACCGAACATGTTAACGCTGTGCAGTTAATGATGTGACTAATTGCTCTCGGTTCCCCTGTTTCCTAGTCCCAAATGTATTCCATATCGTCATATTATTTTAGTACTCTTGAAATTTACAAGCTGCTTCTCGGACTTATTTGGCTTCTTTCCCTAATCGGGACTTAAGATCTTGAAATTTATTTGCGCGTACATTTTATGCAAGTTCACAAGCTTTTGCATTTGCATGAGAATATGCATGTACTAGCAACAACAACGTACAGAAAACATTATTTGAAAGAAGCCCTGCATTCATTACATGGGGGCATGCATCTTGTGAGAATATTCTCTTCTAGTTCTGGATGTATATAGATATAGGTATATAGAGGTATAGCGGCAAGTTAATATGAAAATTTTCTTAATTAAAATTTATTTATACTAACTCTGACGACATGTCTCTATCGGAATTCTGGCTTTCCAGAGAGATCAATCGGTATTTTTTTTTTTAATTTTATGAACTATAATAATTAATTATGCAAACAGAAAATTGCTGATAGAATTAATCAATTAACGATCAAGGAAAAAATGGCGCACAACATATGTTCATCTGCGAATAAAATAATAGCAATACTCAAAATAAAACATAAAATTTCAATTTTATTTCTAATGTTGAATGTTATATTTTGGGTGACAAGTTTCAAGTCTTGGTTTGACTCATCAACAGGTCCCAAATAGCGATATTGAGTGACTTGAAAAACAAATGAAACTTGTCACCCAAAATCTAATGAGTTGTGTTTTGAAATAACAAATTAAAAACATTTTCAAACTTTTGCTATATACCGGAGAATCCGAAAAAAGTTCCTTCTTGAACAAATCTAATGTTAAAATAATTTAAATTTCAGTTACATGTAAATAATATGCGCCAAATTTATTTCAAAGTTCTTCGTTATTTATTTGAAAAGTTCACTATCGATAGTGAACAGACAAAGTCCAATAATACACTGCCGTACAGATTAAACAATATGGATTAAATAAAAAAGATAAGAAAAAGAAAATACTGGTATTAATAATAATAAAGAAAGTAAAACAGGTCATAATTTATGTTGAAGTTAAAAACGAATTAATCTACAAGAACAAAAATGTTAGTAATTAATGCAAAAAATAAAATAAAAAACGGCCAAGTGCAAGTCGGACTCACACATGAAGGGTTCCGTACCATCGTACAAAATTTAGCACTATGTATACGCCAAAAAACACGTTTCTTGTATGGTGGCCCCCTTTAATTTTTAATATTAGTTTATTTTTATTATTTGGTGTTATAGCGGCAATAGAAATGCAACTTTCAACTGTCTACCTATTACGGTTAATGAGCTACAGCTCGGTGACGGATGGACGGATATCTGAGGCTTAGTAATAGGGTTCCCGTTTTTACACTTTGGGTACGGAACCCTAAAAAGAGAATAGTAAAAAATTGGTAAAAAATTGGAAAAAATTGGAATATGTACAATATTAAATCTATGTGATAAATAACTAAATAATAGAAAATTACCAAATCAAAAAGGATATAAAAACAAAAACAAGGCTAGTTATGGGAGGGTGAAATATTAAATGAATGTCTCAAATGTCTGATCTAATTGATTATCAGTCTTTTAAATATTCAGGGGTCGGTATTAAAGATATCTCTACAATTTAAGTTCAAATTATATTATTTTAAAATCCTGAAGATACATAGGTGACTTTTGCTTGATGTTGGACCTACGAGAGGGCAGTCTGAAGAGATGTATACTACTTGATATTCGAGTTTTAGCGATAAAGTCAATTCTGGATAGTATTTAAATAAACGGTTGCCGCCTCAAAAAGAACAAGTAAAAAAGTAGAATTCTTATGACACCCTAGATGAATGCCCGTATAAAATTTCGTATTTGAGCAATTTTGATTTTTGCAGTGGTTTTTCGCATATATTTCTAGAACGGTTCTTCGGACAGAAAAAATGATTATAACCAATTTTATAGGATTTCGTAATCTGAAAAAGTTTTTGGTACAATCAAATTTCTAGGACGGATCATTTTCGCAGTATATGTAAAAAACCTAAATTTTTATATGGCAACACCACCATTTTTTTTTAATTTGTTTGCTATTACTATAAAAACACAACGTACCAAATTTTAGATCTCTAAGTCGACGCGTTCTCATGCAGTGTATAAATACACAGTGGAAAAAGAAATTTTTGTATGGCAACCCCACGAAGGAGTTTCCCGATCTGTGTCATTTTCGAACTTATTTTTTTTTCAGTCCGTGTAGAAAATTTCATCTTTCTAAGTGAACGTGTTCTCGAGTTATCGTGCGCACAGACGACGGACATGCAAAAATCAAAATAACTTTTAATATAATGCGTGGATGTCTAATCCATTTTGCTCTACCATCATTATTTCTGTGCGTTACAAACCGAATGACAAATTCAGTATGTATACCCTATAGATTTCATCTAGGGTATAAAAATATAATTCAGGTAGGCTCTACGATTAACCAGGGATACCAAATTAAAATGAATGAGACTTTGGGGATTTTCGTACGAAATATTACTGAATTTCAATAACAAGTGTCTGGAAAATGTTCATTAAATTGACTCGATTTTGTCATAAATATTCGAGGATATTTCTAATTATTGAGTTCAAAATAAATACAAGACGCGGAGCAATTAAAGAACTTCCGTGTATGAAAAATAAACCCGATTAACCTAAACGCTTTGAATGTAATGGCTGCAATATGAGAGGCAAAGGTGAGTTTAGAATCAAATATAACATCAATCAGGGGCGGATCCACCTAGATGGCGCGGGGGACGCAAGTCCCCTCCTGAAGACCACTGGAAAAAATTGCAATAGATCTTCCGAATTTTCCTAATAAAATGATTCACATCTATTCTACTGCACCTTTAAAAAACGTAACAATTTCTGGAAGCGTTCAATTTGATACATTTAGCAACGCGAGCCCTAGCTAGCACCTTAACCTTTGCTCCAATTTATGTCTTAGTTGTACATAGATAACAGGACAGCGGGACAGAGCCTATTCACGTAAGCGCGATGGAAGGTTTGTTTTAATTGGAAGCAGCTGCCAAAGATCTTTGATAAACCTTCGATGTAAGGACGGCTTCTCAGAATATTATCGCCGCGGCGCAGTAAACAAACATTTAAAGAAACAATTATAACTCGTAATTGGTGAAATTCAGCGATACTAGACAACGGCGAACAAGTCATTGTGCATTGCTTGTAACGGCCATGAAATGGATTCTTTCATATGGGGATGCTTAACTAAGGTGATAAGGGAAGAAACCCAAATAAACACCTCTTAAGCCCTTTGCGCTAATTTCTGACTTCAGCTTTTGCAATCTATGTGATAAAAACCGCAGAAAGAAACAAGACCGACGGGAGGGCAAGAAGCTGTTTCACAAATAATCACAACCAGGCAAGTCAGTGACTCGAAATTGCTATCATCTAGCAAACAAAGTGAGATATGTTGTTGTTAAGTAAAGTGCTGCCATCGCTAGGCAATGCTAATTCTGTAAGCAAATTCGGAAAAAAATTGAAAAATTCAGCAACAATCTGAATTTGCTTCTATTGTTTTGGTTTATCACTAGAGAACGATACGATACATATAGGCCTAGGCTACAGTAAAAAAAAAATAAAAATTTCGTTTGGTCAGTCGCCTGTTCTCACGACATTATTTGCTTTGTAATCAGTTTTTGCCTGCTACCTGACGAAATCAGACTCGTAGTACTTACCAAGAATCAGATTAGTGGAACCTTATATATTTTGTGCATAAATATATATATAAAGTTTCGAGTGTAATCTAGCTGGCTACTACCTGAGACAACCTACATCTAGATGTGCAAAACTCCACAAAAACGCGGTCCAACTAAGGCGAGCTAATGGCCCTCTAATAGAAAGCTCTACACATTCTATCTCTCTCTTGCTGTATTATGCGACATAAATTCTTCGCAATGATAGCTTTCTTTGGTTGAATAAAAAGTTAAAGAGATTTCAAAAAGTGTTCCGGGTTTAAATGGAGTTTTGCACATCTAGTTGTAAGTTGTCTCAGCTACTACACAGATACTTTATAAGCTTCTTCAAATACACTGGCGGCAAAGGAAATCGCACATATGGAATTGGATGTTTCCAGTACATATTTATATATGTACACTCAAAGTGAAATTATAATCAAGAGTAACATCAGGGAAATTTCCAGAGAACCGGATAAAGTACCTGACGATCCCCAATATTCAATCACTTGGCATATCCTACTTCTGAAGGGAAACGGGAAGAAAATAAAAATATAGTGGCGTGGACACACGGGTTAAAAAGAAGGTGGGGATCATGGTTAGTTTGGAAATTAGTGTGCAGTTACGGTGATTGTTCTTTCTCCTTTGGCCTTAGGTTTTTCTGGAACAGCAGTGAATGAATGGACGTTCAAATTCCTATACCCCGTCCTGACTGGCTCATAAGATTCGAGCTTGGGTGCAGAGGTCCTATACGAGTGTATATATATATATTATACGTTGTCTGTTGGTGGTGTTAGTACATAGTACGGGTCGCGAATTATTGTTTTAGTATACATATACCTTTTGCCTCACGCCTCCGATATCATCGACTCGGTTCCCTTAAATGTTGTTGAAGTAAGTCACAGTTATATCCCATGGTATTAGTTTTAGAATAATTGGATTCTAATTAAGAAAATTTCCCTGTCGGTTGTTCGTCAATCCCTATGTACCCATTTTCAGCCAATAAATGCCGGGGTGCCTCAGGGCTCTGTTATCTCTCCATATATCTTTTCAATTTTCATTAATGATCTGCTTTCCCTTACTTTCAAGCCCATCCATTAATATTTGAAGTAAGTTAAGCTGAACAGATCACAACTTCTCTGTTGCCAAATAAGCAACGGAATGACTTAGATTTCTGAAAAAGTGTAAGCAATGTTTAAGCCCATCAAATTTAGCGCTCCTCTACCAGTCCTACATCAGACCTAGAATGGAATACAATTCCAATATGTAGGCCGGGGCTGATCGCAGTGTCTTAGCTTCATTAGCTGTTAATCCAAAAGAAGGCCTTCAGCTGATTGGCGATGTGCTAAATATTTGTTGTATGGACTCACTCGAGAACCGCCGCAATGTTAGCTGCCTTTCACTCCGATATTGCTACAGGTATGGTCAATGTTCTGATGAAATGTCTAATCTGATCCCTGTTTCTTGCATGTAAAACTCGCACTGCAAGCCACGCACATCCTTGTACCCTGCAAAATACTTTCGGGCGTAGAGTAAAATTCAGTGATGATTTTTTATCCCGTACTGTGTGAACGTGGAACAGTCTACCATCTTCGTTTCGAGTGGTAGGCCTTCACTTATCTATTCGACACGTATCTTTTAAATGATAAATTTTGTGCATTTGATATTTGTGAGTGGTGGCGAGTGTTTTCGAACTTTTGTTCAATGTTCAACATATACCACTTTTAACCATAGCTGCGCCCCCCTCTCAAGAATCCTGGATCTGCCACTGACCCTAAGTCATTTATACACACCAGAAATAACAATATTATTAATTTTATAATCGACATTGATGGAATCATGTTTCCTAGAGAAAGACATAATATTACGTTTATTTATTTTAATTTGTAAAGAGTTCTCGTTACAAATATCACTTTGAAGGCAAAGACAGTCATTGATGTCACTCTCAATAAACGTGGGTAGATCATTAATGTATATCAAGAAAATAAGAGGACCGAGGATTGTGCTTTGGGTAACGTTAGACAACTGTTTATAAGGGACAGATCGGAAACCACTAAGGGCAACGATGTTACCGCTATTAATGAGGAAGGAAAAAAAAACTTGGAAATTGTATTTGTGTGGAATCCAAGTTTCGCCATTTTGAAAAGAACACGCTTATGAAAAATTTTGTGAGCTCGGTGTAAATGACATCAACTTGTGCACATTCGTCGGGAGCGCTTGCTATATTGTCAGTAAAACGACAAGATTTGTAGTAGTTAGTTCAACTACCAGAAAAAAAATCATTCTTTTGGTCACAGATGTGTCAGAGTTAACTTCATAAAAACATTGGTAATAGGCAATTCTTTCAAAGATGAGAGCAAGGCTGTTAGGTGTTGATATAGGCCGAGAGTTCATAATAAATCGAGGGTCACCAGATTTATAAATCGGGGTAACAAAACTATTCTTTAAGACCTGACGGAAAATATCCTGTGATCTGTTGGGTTAAAGAAATTACGTATTGGTTCAGAAAACTTACGAGAACATTTCTTGAAGATCAAATTAGGCGCCCCATCAGTACCAGGATCCTTATTACAATCTATCTAATCAAGTATATTTGATACCACTGCAGAAGTTACTGTAGATTTGTTAAAACAACTATGATATGAACTAGTGAAGATTAGTCCAATAAATGGTCCTGTCTCTAGTATACAGATGCAAAATATGTAGAAAACAGTTCAGATTTTTCACGTTATCGCACTCCATTTCTTTGGGATAGAGCATCGACTTTTAAAAAACAAATGTACTATGAGTCCAAAGGCCTTTAGGAATTTTTTTTATTGAAAATTCAGTGGAATTAATTATATTTAGTATAACATTACTTAGTTTTTTAGTCTCTTTTCTGAAATAGGAGAAGATTGTATAAATTTCAGGGTGATTAAAGTTAATCTTTATATGTTCACTGTTGGACATCATAGTCACTGAAGGGAGACAACAAGTTGTTCAAGGCTACATTTTAAAATATGGCGCTATATAATTCCCTGTATTTTGCTTTTGTTTTTGAAATGCTGTGTTGTAACTCAGGTGCCTAAATCACAACCATAAAAGTCCATGCACCAAAATATTGCACTATGCAATATATCGATGCATTGCCTAAAAATTAATTTAAATTCATCCATTCAAAATTTCGTTTAAAATCTGAACAGTGAAAATATTGGTATAAATCTCTTATTGGACCGCTTCTTCAATTTCTTTAACCAAGGTGCACGAGCGGTCGAGCTACTACTGCTGACCAATTCTTCATTAAACCAGGTAAGATACCTGGTACTTCTATTTTCCTTACTAGGGACAAACCTTTGGATTTCTTCTTTAATTATATCGTAAAGCCTGTGGAAGGATTGATGAATATCATCCGTAATAACAGACGAGCAGTGTGAATCTTCGAAAATATTATTCATGCTTTCAAAATAATCCAGTTGAAATTTTCTGATTTTAACACGTTCACGCCGGTGCCGATCTTCATGTTTGGCTTCATCTGGCGGCGCGTCACTATCGCACCCGAACAATTCATCCAAATCGGTATTTGGATGAAAGTTTCACGTGTATAGGGAATACGAAAATAGCCCATCCAAATTTTTTGGTTCCCCTTAACCAGCCCCCACCCCTAGGGAGGTTGAAAATTTCTCGATTTTACGATGAAACGTCATTTTCGAAAATTATATCTGGAGAACGGAGCAACCGATTTTTCTGATCCAAATACCAAATGAAGCTTACTGCTTCATATTTTTTGAAAGCAAATAAAGCAGCACAGAACGAAAAAGTTTTCTTGTAATAATAGTGTTTTTCAGTATTATTCACTAGTCAAGACTCCCAGGACTTTTTTTTTTCAATTTCAAGCTAGACACCATATTTATCTATGTACAAAAAAATTGCGATGGTACCTATTCGGCTTCCTTTTTGAAATATGAATTTTTAAAGTCTTGATAACGCAATATTGGAGCTTTGCACTGAAGGGAGTTGATTGTTTGTTTTTCTACTGGAGACCTCTGGCACTTTTTTTTTGTATTTTATTTTTAACCTAGAAGCCCAATCTATATGTAGGTATGAAAAATTGGTGTTCGGCTTCGTTGGAGCAAGGTGGATTTTATATGAGATAGAAGGTGGTGGTTTTTCAGTAGCAACTTAATTAGAAAGTAATTTAGCGAACCATACAGTCTAATTTTGTTAATTACTCGTAAACTACTAAGAATAATGTCTTGTGGTTTTTCTTAAATGAAAGACGATATATATATATTAATAAAAATTGCATTCTTTTACAGATTTCTAATGTATTGCGATCCCAGCCTTTATGGAATAGTACATACCGTTCATTTACATAAAAATTGAAAATTGTTCGTCATATGTAATATAACATAACATAAATTTTGGTTTACACAATAATACATTTTGTAATAGAATATTCCGCTATTAATGATGGCAACAAAATGCCAACTATTATAATGTTATTTTCCATAATTGTTTTTTACCGTGTAGATAATAGATAATTTTAAGAGAAAGAAATTGGCTTAAATGTCGCAAAATTTGGTAGAAAGATGGCTTTGAAGGTAATGTAATGGCCGATGAAACGTTGAATGTTACAGAAATCATCTCAAAGTTAGAAATTAGATTCTTATCGAGGTTTGGTGAAAAGAATTATTTTTAGGACAAATAAAGTTGTAATTAACTACCCCTATTTGCAAAAAAATCTAACTTTTTGACCCAGCGATCAGAGAGGTCTCATCAGTATGGTTATGTCTGATCGCCTACCATAGAAGTTCGATGATAGCCTCACCCAATTGCCCATATGAATTCTTTTTTATCAAAAGCAAGTGTGAATTATATGGTAGCAACAATTTCTCGTTGCAATTTTCAAATTGAGTGATTATTCCCCAAAGTCGCCATACGGCACTTGGATAAACCAAGAAAAACTTATAGGTGGATTATTTCTCGTCTGGGTCGAAAAGTTCGATTTTTCTGCATTCTCAATGCATTTTAGGAACTCATTGAAATTATTTTCAATTAATTTCAGTCTGCTGTAGACGAGAAATAATGCATCTACCCCTATTTAGCCCACCTAGGTATTTGATTTTGTTACACGCGAGAAAAATGTGATGTGACGCCAAAGCCAAATTAATCAGTATACTTTTTATAGAAATATATAAACACAACGCAAGTCCTACAGTTTAAGTTTTTATTTTTGGTGTAATTACACAAATTAACTGTTTATTTTTCTCATTAATAATCGAATTAACTTTTCGTTTTCCTAGTTATTTATTACTCTATATATATGTACAGGGTGTCCCGTAAGTCGACATCAAGCCGGAATCTGGTGATAGACCAAATCATAATAGTTACCAGAAAAATATAAAAAAAAATCGAAGTCATGTCTTTTTCAAATTATAGACATTTCCTTTGTTTTCGAGAAAATGTACACCCTATGATGGTTTTTTAGCTCCTGTTGCTACAAATCGTTACTTTTTTCACTTTTATTTTTCTTGTGTAATCCTAAATAGTGCTTATGTAACCTGTTGCTTTAAATTCTAAGCCAACTGCTCCAGTTTGGAAGAAAATGTCACATTTTGCCGAATTAAGAATAGAAAATTAATATTTCACCCAACTTTAACTTTTACACTTCGCCAGTTTGGCAAGTAACTTTAAAAGTTGACGCATTTAATACGAATACGTATTCTAAAAAAAAATAATATTCTAAATAAAAAAAAAAATAACTCTTGCTACAGTATTTCTTAGATTACAGAAGAAAAAAAATTTTTCTTAAAGAAACCCAGTTTCGTAAAATTTCTTTTCATCTACTAAAAATGATTCTAGTGTACCCAAAGCTTGCCGTAAGACCGTAACTTTAAGATTCTAGTATGAGTTAGACGGAGAGTCATTTCATGAAGTGTGAGTGAGACAGATTATGACGCTTTCAAGTTAAAGATGCTAACTTTTTGTTAACTTTAGGACAAATTTTTCTTAAGTTTAAAATTAAACACCAATTATTTGGATGCTAAGATTTATTATTTGCAAAAGATATTGAAACTGCCTTCCTTCAACTGCAATGCAAATTCGACATCTTCTTAAAAAGGATCGGTTTATCAGACGGGCAAATCTTCCGTTGTTGACAAATTCAACTGCTTGCGTGATTCTGGAGCTCATGTCTTTGTAAAATTCGGTGGGCTATACTTTTAGGCACTCCTGTGCTTTCTTGGATTGCGCGTACCGAAGTACTTGGGTCTTCTTCAACTGCTTGAAGTACTGTGTCCTCGTAAGGTAAGGAACTTCTTCCTTCACCATATACTTGGTTTAGAAGTCGGCCCTCTGTGTAGAGTAGACGGTGCACATTTGTAAAAACTCGATACTGTCACTATCTTGCTCACTCACACTTCATGTAATGATACTTCGTTTCACTCAAACTAGAATCTTGCAGTTACGGCCTTATGGCAAGCTTTGGGTACACTAGAATCATTTATAGCAGGTGAAAAGAAATTTTTCGAAATTGGGTATTTTTTTTTTCGTAATCTAAGAAATAATGTAGCAGGTGTTACACTATTTTACAATCCTTATTAAATGCGTCAACTTTTAAAGCTCCTTGCCAAGCTGGCGAAGTACATTTTTTTACATTACAGTCAGTTAAAGTTGGGTGAAATATTAATTTTCTATTCTTGGTTCGGCAAAATATGACATTTTCTTCCAAGCTGGAGCAGTTGGCTTAGAAATTAAAGCAACAGGTTACATAAGCACTATTTGGCATTACATAAGAAAACTAAAATTAAAAAGAAGTAAAGATTTGTACCATCAGGAGTTAAAAAACCATCACAGGGTGTACATTTTCGCGAAAACAAAAAGAATGTCTATAATTTGAAAAATATATGACTTAGATTTTTTTATATTGTTCTGGTAACTGCTAAGATTTGATCTATCACCCGATTTCGGCTTGATGTCGACTTACGGGACAACCTGTATATATACATATAAACGAAACTAAACTTGTTCCGACTAAGCTTAATTCATCCGACTCACTATTTTGTTAAAAACTAATTTAACTTACTGTCAAGACTCAAACTTATTCTACTGCGCTCGAAATTAATAAGATCATTTAAAAAAAAATGCAGAATCGGCAACGCGTAATTTCTGTGCCAGAATTTTAGATGTTTTCAAACAAGATTATTTTTATTTCCTGCTTCGCCTTATTTACCTGCAAATTAGGTCATTATTGCGAAGGTAAGTCACTCTGCAATAAATTCTGATCAGTCATTAGGTCATTCTTTATTTTTGCTGACATTGATCACTGCACGTAAAATGCTTTTATTCTATTTACATATGGGTTAATATGTAACATTAAAAAGTTTTACAATTAATCATCTATAATTGATGAAATAATTATACAATATTCCTTCCCCCATGCAAAAACAAAAATTGTACTAAGGATTAGTATCATTTTTCGCCGAGAGAAGGAATTAAACTAGTAGTAATGGAGCATAAGAAAAAAATTTATTCTGCTGGCAGTTTAGGAGTAGCTTGATTATCTGAGTTATTAACAAATATATATGGTATTGTTACAGGATTACTTACCTCTCCATCCCAGGGATTCTAAGGAAAAGATAAATCCATCGATGTCACGATTAACACAAAACATTACACCGAACCAAATCCTTGACATTTCAGTCAGCTGATCTGTCAGAGGTAGACATTTAACCCAAAGCAATTTCCATAATTCCGCGCGACACCTAGTGGTCCCAAATAAACCAAGCAAGTAAAGGGAAAACCACACGTAGCTGCACAAAGTATGAGTATTTCTAGACTTGTGCCTAAACGAGGAAGCACAATTACATATGTTCACACGTCGTAAATGAAACGGCGGATATTGCTAACCGACAAGAAGAATTAAAAACTAATCGAAATAGGAGAATAAATTGTTTTGATATTCCTAAGTAGAAAACGAGTATTGCTAACCTCAAGAACAGAGGCATCCGATAGTTGTGTTCACAAATATAGAAAACTAAGATCAGTAAATAACCTGAGATTTGTTGTTACGAACAAAATTTGGCAATTACCGCAAACAAAAGTCGTTAGATAATCTGACATTTGTTGGATTAAAAGTTATGAACAAAGTTTAGCAAGTACCACAAACAAAAGTCACTAGATAATCTGACATTTCTTGGATTAAATCTTACAAACAAAATTCGGTAAGTACTGCAAACGAAATTATTTGAAAGTTACTGAATTGAAATGAATAAAAAAGCTTGGCAAATACCGTAGATAAAAAGTCAATAAATAATCTGACGCCAATTGAATTGAAGCAAGTATTAGAACAAATATCGATTAACAATTAGACAAAGAACTTTAAACTGAAATGTCAATTAAAATTATCATTAGAACAATTATCACTTAACAATTAGGCAATGAACTTTAAGCCGAAATGTCAAAGAAAGATTAATCAGAAGCGTAAGAGCAGATAAGAATTAATTTGAGAAAAGAAATGTAAAGAATTAAATAATTAAAAACAGATGGCACCACATGGGAAAAAATTAGGTGTAAAATAGCGCCACTCGGCAAAAATTGTAAGTAAGTCAAAAAAAAAGAAGGCAAAGAAAAAATTCTGTTTTTCTTTTTGTAGAAGCCGCCATACTGTAAGCGTGCAAAAAAAAGAGAAAAGAAGAAAAATGTTTGTGAGCAGCAGTCGAAAATCAAGAAAACAAAAGAAAATTTTAAAAGTCTAGAAAAGAGAAGTAGTAAAGATTTAAATAAAAAAATAAATAAAAATAATGATAAAGCAACAAACACAAAGATCGAGCGTTCTTTGGAGAGGTAGCGAGTCGCATTGCGAGGCAAAGGAGAAAATTGTCCACTCCCAGTTACCGGAATCCCAGGTCGGCGCTGCTGAACTCTAAACAGGTAAAATCTTGTAGACTGTATCTGTCGGCCAAAGCTGAAATATCACCTGCATAAATTACGCTGGAATCGCTCGGCCAGCCCAATAACCAGAGGAGACATAGTGCGGGATTTCGTGTCAAGTTCTCTTCCTCCCCCGAATTTATACACCGGCTGACACAAAACGCACTAAATTCCAGTAACAGTATATAGATTAAATTAGGAAAAAAATATATATTTTATATTAATTAATGTACCTAATTACACATCTTCGGCGGAATAATAAAAATATAGAGAAATCCCTAACAATAATTTAAACTAATAGGTGTTTGAGATTAATCTAACTAATTGTTAACATTTTTTTTTTTGCTAGAAAATTAATTTTTTCATTTTTAACTTAATTATTCTAGTACGTATCCAAAATGTGTTAGAATAATTTTTATATGATATTAATCTAGTTCCTATACAGATTCCTTTTACTTACTTATTTCTTAAGATAATGTAATCTAATAATTTGAGACTATTTGTGAAGGAATGCGGAACGATTGATAGTTGTTTTAAAGAATTGGTGGTGCTGGTGCAAGTTCTATAGGCAATTCATAAACTCTTTCCGTTGTTGGATGCGTTCTGGGTGTTTTCATTGAAGAAATAGTGGCATCCTCGTGTGGAATAGCAGTGAGGGTGGCTTATGTTATTATTGGAGAGGACATATTTGTCGTAGAACCTGATTTTGATATTATTGAGGATGCTTTCTAATATATATAAATTCCTACGACTATTGGGAAGGCAGAGATTCCCGGTGTTAGTATACATATATAAAAATTGTATGAGCAGACTGTACCTTTTCGTGTCTTACATGCCTTATTTCACTGTCTAATTCTTTTAAATTTAGAGCAGCTTTTTTAAGTACTTCTTGAAAGTTGGGGTGAAGTTAGATAGTCTGAGCGAGGAGTCCTTGAAATTTAATTTGGGATGGCAAACGTTTGCGTATACGTACGTATTTAGTACATTAATTGAGTTACGACGAGCTCCCAGTGTCCTAGGTTAAATTTGCACGATGCACTAAGATGTAAGCTGCCAGGTCCGGATAGAGTCTTTTGGAAAATCTCAGTTTGAACATTGAGCCCTTAGAATTTTGTCTTCGCCACTGGTTGGGGCAGTTAATTCCGTCACAACATTGGGAGTCTACTGTAATAATTTTACTGGACAGGTTGGGACCTTTTCATTTTGGCTTTTATAAAGGCTGTAAATACATGATTCACGTAATTGATGGTCAATAGAATGTGGCTTACTCTGTCTGCAGAGATACGAGTTCTGTTTCTCGATATGTAGATAGAAGACGACATAACGTATTTAGTTCATTTTGAAACATGACGGCGGTCTGTTGAGTATTATAATTTTTGAAAAGATAATCAGCATCAATATTTAACAAAGTGTAGGCTCCATCAGGTTTTTGGAACGGTAGGGGGTGAATTTTGCTGATGTAAAAATCTGGTGAGGTACCTACGGGTATAACAATTTTAATAATTATCTGACCGGGCAGGTAGAGGCTTTGTACCGATATTACCTCGTTAATAATGGAGGTATCACGAAGTAAATGGTTAATCTGGGAATACAGGGTTATGTTGTTATATAAATTTTCTAAATTCTCTGAACGTTAAAGAAGTGGGTGTAATCGGTGTTGTTGCACGGCGTTTATAATTGTGAACATTTTCGAAAGGGTGTTTTGTACATGCTGTAACTGAGATAAAATTTTCAGAATAATCTCGTTCAGTTCAGCTTGTATTCTATTTCTATGAATTTCCACGTCAAACTCGCTTATAGTGCCATTAACTTCTAGAAGAAAACTATTCACCACTTGTATTAAATGGTCCTGATTTTTTGTCAATTCTACTATTGGCGACGATAGCGATTCAAAATTTGACTTCATTAAAGTGAACTGTCTTTCTAGTAGATGAGTGGATTAATCTTCTTGATTTTCTAACTCGTCGAGGCGGGGTCTAGGAAAATTTATCGCCCGCAATTCACCGCCAGCAATTTACCGCCGGCAATTAATCGCTAGCAGTTTACCGCCGCGTCAGTTTATCGCGTAAACAATTTATAGCCTACAATTGATCGCTAGCATATTTTATCGCCTGCCCATACATATAATTTATATATAGTAAATAATAATATAATTTAATAAATAACTTGCAACTAGGGTTTGTCTGTACGTGTTATTTAAGAATTAAGTACAACTACAAATGCAAGTTATATCCTAGGTATAGGCAAAGATAACCTAATAATAAGGTAGGAAAAGACTCTTTAAAACCTTTACGAATGAAGACCAAACATGTGCAATGTATTCAATTATTTATAAGATAGATTATGCGCTGTACCTCTCAGATAAATAAAATTATCCCGCGCTTTTGTGAAAACAGGTTTTCTGAAATATTGAGCGAATTGGACCAAAATTAGTTACTGTAATCCTATGATATTTGAACACACACGTGGTTCTGTTTTGCTCTGAAGCAGTGTTGGGAACTTGTGGGAAAATTCCATTTAGTGAGAATTTCTGCCCTCTATATCATCACTGTGGGGAAAAGGGAAAACATTTTTACAGTAGAACAATTTGTGGGAAAATTCATCACAAAAATTTTCCTAGAAGAGTTTTATACTAACAGGTCTGAGTTGGTCCGTTGGATTTTTAGAAATTCTTAGAATTAGAAGAGTTTTATCGATTTGTGGACGGATTGTTTGGTGCGAGATCTTATGCTTGTACATTCCTGGTATTGTATATTTTGACACCGTAGAAATTTCCAACTAACACTGCTTCGAGTAAATATCTAAATGAACAAAAGAAATGCTTACGAACGAGATGGTTGTCCTTACAGCCATGAGTATCTAGAATACTGGTGTGCGGAAAATTGCTCGCCCACAATTGCCCGCCCACAGTTGCTCGCCCACAATTGCTCGTCAGGAAAGTTGCTCGCCACACAATTGCTCCCCACACAATTGCTCGCCAGGAAAGTTGCTCGCCAACAACAGAAATCAATTTCAAATTTTATGGAATTTTATATTATAAATTGGAACATTACTGGGAACGCAGACTGCATTGTATAAATATAATTATTATACAGATACTAGAAGTACTTGTAGTTTTAAATCTTCATAATGTTGTACTTTAGTTCAGGGAAACTCTCTTAAAATCAAACTCTTAAATGAATAAGAGAAAAACATGTTTATTGAATTAATGAAAAGTAAAATTTTATTTGACAACATACAAAATTCAAAGAAGTTTTTCCAAAGGAAAGTTTTGTTAATTGTAAACAATTTTAAATTTAATATTTGTAATAATAAGAATAATAATGAAAGAGTGGTGAAACTAGATGAAGATGCACAGTCACCATATATTTGCAGGTTAAAGTCAAAGCAAAGGTCGGCAATCTTATTGTCACTGCTGGCGAAATACAAAGGGATCAGGGGATTGACTAAGGATTTTCTGACAAAACGAAATCTAAAATTGTGATATGAAGAGTGGTGAAACTAGACGGAGATGTACACTCACCGTATATTTGCAGAGAATTGGACAGCACTTCAACACTTTTTTTTTTGGCATCTAATGAAAGGCAAGGCCAAGAAATATTGCAGATCAACTACTGTCAAAGAAAATGAAGTCATACTTTATATTTTCAAAAATACGTGCTGCGGTTTTTTAATGAATTTAACGCTCTTTTTCAAGGAAGAAAAGTGTTAATTCACATTTTAAGTAATGATTCGGAGAGAATTTTGAAAACTGTAGCACAAAATTATATACGATCCGAGAAAATTGATGATCCTAATATTTTCAAAAATCAGCAGTATATGAATTACTGTGTGCCTACTGAAGAAACGTATTTGGGCACGGACTGCTTTGAATTTAATCAACAGAACTTATCCAAAGATGATATTCTTGAACTAACTGAAAACATAAAGGCCATGGATGAAATAGTAAACCGATTTCCGTTAACAGATCCATTTATTAAACAAATACAGTTCTTAAATCCAATGAGTGCCTTGGATATTTCGAAAAGGCTAAATTATGATGATTTAAAGTTAATTTCGAGCAGAGTTCTGAATTGTAACATTCATGAAGAAGAAACTGGATGGCGGAGCTTGCCCGTTACCTTATCACTCGCGGAAAAGGAGAATTTTAGAAATATAGACGTCGAAGAATTTTGGAAGAGAATTTCGGAATTGAAAAAAATAGATGGCTCTACACAGTTTCCGAATTTATTGGTGAGTGACGGATATAAAAACCAAAATAAGAAATCGGATGGGTGAAGAATGTTTGTCTGCAATGTGTACGATTAGATCCAGTTTTGATGTGGATGGTGTTGATTGCACAAAATTTATTCCTACGACTGAGCATCGAAAATTATGGAAAATTATGCAATTTAACGGTGAGGAAATGCGCGTGTGAAATTAGTGTAGAATTCACATATGGGGCAATGAATCTTGTGCATATTCAGCAAATTGATTGGATTGAATGTAATAAGCTGTAATAAGCAATCCACACGCCTACTAAATCATGCCATTATCTGAGAGGTATAGCGCATAATCTATCTTATTAATAATTGAATACATTGCACATGTTTGGTCTTTATTCGTAAAGATTTTAAAGAGTTTTTTCCTACCTTATTATTAGGGTATCTTTGCCTATACCTAAGATATAACTTACATTTTTAGTTGTACTTAATTCTTAAATAACACGTACAGACAAACCTTAGTTGCAACTTATTTATTAAATTATATTATTTTTCACTATATATAAATTATATGTATGGCCAGGCGATAAAATATGCTAGCGATCAATTGTAGACTATAAATTGTTTTCGCGATAAACTGACGCGGCGGTAAACTGCTAGCGATTAATTGCTGGCGATCAATTGCGGGAGATAAATTTTCCGGCCCCCGTCGAGGCGACTGTAGATATTGTTGGCATCGTCATTATTCATTGCGCGAAACAAGATCTTGCTCACTTTCCCACCATTATCCAATAACCCTCGTTGGCGCGATGTCGCGCTAAGAAGGACGTCAATTCACAAATTTCTTCTATTGTTCTATTATATTTCTTTTAAATAAACTATCCCAGAAATTGCACCTACCCTCTTTATTTTTACCTTTGAAACTGCAAGGTTGTAGCTTGAGGTTGTCATGGCAGTACCTAAAAAAATCAATGGTTGTTGCCCAATTAGGCATTTTCATGCGTGTGACCACCGCCCACGTCGTGTGGTAAAATACTGCAGTTCCTATTGGTTCCATCAAGACTTACAAGTACTTCTGATCCATTGCTACGTAAGTGTGGTTATTAGAAAGCCGAGTATTTTCATAACTAAGAAAATTCAGCCGCTAGGAAAGATCTTTTATTTGTATATTTAATTTGAGATAAGGAAAACGAAGAGAAAAGAAGTAAAGAGAAAAAATATAATAAGACGAAAAAAAAGAATTAGAGAGAAAAAAAATATTTGTTTGTTTTACTTATTTCCAAAGTTTTAATCTATGTATTGTTATGTACACGCCGTTTACCATGTTTAATTCGTATCACCATATCTACATCCGAAGTTACTTCAATTACATTGTACGGTCCTAACCATTCAGGAGAAAACTTTCCTTTTTAAACTGGGTTTGTTAGCAGCACTTTGTCGCCAATATCGAAAATTGAAGGCCAAGCCGTATTTTCATATTGGGTTTTGGAGTACTCTTTACGTTGTAGTAAATTATAACGCGCAAATGCATACCCTCGTTGTACACAACTTCTTAATTTAATGTAATAGTCTTCAAAGTTGTATACCTACTGGTTTAGGCTCTTGTTGCAAATTGTTAGGAATTTCCGCAGTGAAACCGAATAAACAGTCCATAGACGTTAGTTTAGTTCCTCTATGTTTGCTGTTATTTCATTAAAAAATGCCTTCGCTACTGTTAAAGATTCTGCATCTGGAGCCAGATTCACTAACTCGGAGAGTTCTGGAGATGAGGGTTCTTTTCTCACTTAACTCTCCACTCGGAATTCTGTAACTCTTGGAATTTGTATTGAAATTTGCCAAACTCTCTATTCCACTCGGCAAAACTCTCGGCTGTGTTAGTTGTGGAGAAGTAAGAAAGTATATCTCAACTGACAGTATTGTCTAACTTTATTGTCCTTTGTGAAGGTACCAATTTACCTAGGATTTGCAAATTGAATTATGAATTCACTTCATATCCTGGCTATGTTTACAAAAACAAGATGAAAAATGGCCGTTTTTTTGGTACAAAAATGGATACATTTTCAACTCATCACTATGAAGAACTGATTAGTCCTGGAAATTCACTTTTCAGGGGAAAAATGTTCGCAACACAGTACTAATAAAGGTGAAACAAAGAACGCAAGAAATACATGCAAAATATAGGAACTGGGGTGTATACATATGTCCCAAGTGAAAAAAAAACCGTCTTTCGGCGGAAAAAGTCAGTTATGAAGTTAAAAAGATCAAAAAAAGAACTACGCCACTCGATTACCCACTTATCCCTCTTTAATTTGATACCAAATATGACGTGTTTTGGGCAACCCACAATGTGAAGTGGTACGATCCCCATCCCAAAAGGCCCCGACCCCAAATATTGGTCATCTTATTTTTATAGTCTAGACCCTAAATCCGTTCTTCAATATTGCGATACTTCTCACATTTTCCCTAACTCCCCAAGTATTTTAGAGAATCGCGAAAGGAGAGTTAGGGAGTTTTAATCTGGGAAAACGAAAATTCTCCTCTCCCAAACTTCCAAACTCTCCGAGTTATGGAATCCGGACACTAATATAGCAACGCAGTCCATGAATCTTGTCAAATCATCCTCGAAAGTTAAGATAAACTTATTACCTTCACTTGTTTCTTCTTAAGGGCCTACAACGTCCAAATACTCTTTTTCGCGAGCGGTGTCTGTTATTACCATGGGTATTTTATTTTTACGGCTAGCTTTATAACGTTGACATTTAATACAGTTTTTTATGTATTTATTTATATTCGATAACATTACTTTCCATTTAATTCTCTGCGGATCTTATTAAATATTTTCCAGACGCCTTGGTGATCGCCCATATGTGCATCTTGGAAGTTATGTAGGATAGCCTGAATTTCGTTCCTATCTTTCCACATTCAGATTTTGCCTTTTGTGCTAATTTCTACCTCATTTGTTGTATCATCAGCTTCTTCGTCTGAACTGAGGGGAGTCTCCTGTATTTGTGTGTAGTAGAAGGCACCGTGGTTTTGTGATTCAATGGTATGTCCTCTATACGTTTAGGATCTTCTGATAATAATGGCAAGTTATATGGGCTCTGTTTGGCTGGAGATCATGTAACCACCAAGCAGTTGCTGTTGCTGTTTTCCTAATTTTGAGTCGCGGAGCTTGTTAATTCTGCGCTAAGATGTTAAATTCTGGACAGCGCATCTGCATTAGTAGAATATTTGCCGGGCTTATATTCAATATCGAAATTATAGTCTATCATTTTTCCTTAGCAGTTTGTTTATTGGCGTTGCTATTTTGGAAAAATCGCGAATGAACTTCCTAAAATAATTTGCCAATCCCAAGAAAGAGCACTTGTTTAACTATTTTGGGAGGTGGAAAATTTTGTACATTTAAAATTTTCGGAGGGTCTGGTAAGGCACCTTGGTTACCACGCACGATGTAAGAACTGACACTTTCCGGTTGTGATTTTAGGTTATTTTCCCTTAACCTCTGGAATATTTCAAACAGTTTGGCGTTGTGATCATTCAGACTTTTTCCGTACATAACAATGTCATCTAAGTAACCGAAACATTTCAAACCCTGCAAACCCGTCAAGATATGGTTCATTGTGCGTTGAAACGTTGCTCGTGCTCCGGTGAGACCAAAAGGCATTTGCTTATACTGATAATGTCCATAATTAGTACTGAAGGCAGTTTCTTTCTCTGTCTCGTTTATCTACTTCTATTTGATGATAACTATTTGCCAAATCTAAAGTTGTGAAGCATCTTGCGTGACCCAACTGATCTAAGATTTCTTCATTCAACTTGAGGAAGTCGATGACGATTCTCCATCGTTTGGAGCCATCCGGGCCAGGTTTTTTTGGTACTACCAGTAATGGGGAGTTCCATGGGCTTTCACTAGGAGTTATGAATATCATTTCTGGGCATTTCCTGGACTTGTTCGTTTATTATCTCTGTTTGACTCTGTGGTAATCTGCAGTTCTTCTGGTTAAATAGTGCCTAGTTTTTTTTTACCTGTATTTTATGTTTTGTACGTCAAAATATCATCTTTCAAATGAAATATATTCTCATAATCTTCACAAATTTCTCATATTCTACTCTTCTCCTCAGGGTTCTTCATCTAGGCATAGTTCTTCATATAGTTTTTTGCAATCGATTAATGTCGCGATAAATTCTTTGGAAAGTGATATTCTTTTTTACTACAGTTGCTGTCTCCACTGATTTTATTTCCTTATTTTCATTCACCATTTTCTTCTTAGTTTCTCAACTATTCTTTCATTATAGCCCTCCGCACACGGAGCGACTCAGTTGTGACAAACTGGTTGGTGATCCAAGTCGCAAACTGGTTAGTAACTGATGAATCGCACACGGAGCTACATAAATGATGGAACTCGAATCACTTTGCTTCAGTATCATGCCAAGTCTCAAGTTTTTGAAGTGTTCAAATTAATATTATTTTGAGTGATTTAAGTGACGAAGAGGATTTCGTCCTCTATTATTATTATCGATATAGGAGGTGTAAGCAAAGAAGATTTTAGATTCATCCCTACATTGAAAGTAATTGAAACTGTGGACTATTCGTCGCCGCAAATGAGTTGCATCAAAAAGATGCAAAGTTTTTAGCATTCTATAGAATGTCTAAAGAGTCTTAGCTTGATCTGGTGCAAATCGTCGCTCCTCGCCTTCAAAGGACGAATACAAATATGAGGAAATGCGTGAGTACTGAAGAGAGATTATTAATAACGTTGAGGTAAGCAATTCTTTAATTGAATATTTCAAAGTTCAATAATTACTACCAACTATAGTTGTGATTATTAATTTAACTAAAAAGCATTCCTGAAAATAGTTACATAATAAAACAAAAAATTATTAAATAAAATATTAAAAGTTTTTACATTTACATATAGCAATTTCGATTACATGTTATAAACAATTTTGTCAGCAATTTGCGTATTATTCACGTTAGCATCACTTTCTTGAAACTCGGGCGGATAATTTTGCATAACTTCCTCAACTGCTTCATAATAGTCGCGTGTCATTTGTGGCATATTTTGTGTATCATGTTCAATATTTGCATAGCACATATTTGGAATCGTAGGGGAAGTTTGTTGCATGTCCACTAAAAGGTGTGAAGCTTGAGAATTCACAGGTTGTGGTGAAGTGTCCGAAGTTGCGTTATGCATTATGTGATCAATCAAACATAACATCCTACGCTTGAACATCTTCATTTGCTGGTCAGTCATATCATCGGTACGAAGCTTAGAAGAAACATTTTTTTTGGCATCCTGCTTATCATTGGAAGGAGTTGCAATCTTGACCCTCCTAGGTCAAAAATACTCCAGAAAACTGTTGTCGAGCTCTGAAATTGTACCTGTCGATTTGCGAGTTAAGGTTTTTTTTTACCAGATAGATCTGGTAAACTTTTCTGAGGTGGTAGTAGTAGGGGTGCTTGTGGTGATGGCGACGATAATAACGACATTTGGGGAGGTGGTGATGGTATTGAGGATGAGCCTTCTTCGTCATCCTCGTGCAAGTCAAGCACATTTTGCTGCTTACTGCGTTTTTCGGGTAAATTTCCAGATGGTATTGGGGTTAATGCTTTTATGAAGGGTAATGCAAATTGCATTGCCTCAATCAAATAATACGGGTTTTTTTTTGCGGGTTTCATGTGACGGACGAAGACTGTTCGTAAATTTTTCCATTTTCCTTGGCTTGCTGTCCTAAAACAGAATAATAAAAAATTAAATCATCTTTTGCAGGTATTTAGCAACCGGATGTACATTCGTCGCGCTTTCATTATACTTCGCTAGAGGAGACAATACAGTTTCACAAGTTGTAGGGGGACAACAAAAATAATTTGGGAGTCATTAATTAAAATATACCTGCCGATACCAAGTATGGATCAATGGGTGAAAATTTCCCAACGCTTTTATTCCATATGGAACATTCCGAACTGCTTGGGTGCAATAGATGACAAGCACATTCTGTTGTGTTAGTGGCATGCTGTGACGTGGATGGCTTATTTACTCTCATTGAAACAGGTTATGCTGGAAGATGTAGTTACGGCGGTATTTTTCGTGCCTCAGTAATCAAACACTGGATGGAAAATGAAGGGCTTGGTATTCCGTCACCCTCAAGATTACCAGATGATGAAAACTATAGTGAGTTTCCTTATTATTTTGTTGGCGATTAAGCATTCCCACTTCTAAGATATTTAATGAGACCATACCCACAACGAACTCGTGATAACATTAAAAGAATTTTCAACTACAGATTAAGTCGAGGGAGAAAAACTATCGAATTTACGTTTGGAATGATGACTGAAAAATTTCAGGTTTTAAATTGTCCTATACGCTGTCGAGATCCAGAAAAAGTAAATAGTATAGAAAATCTGTTTGCATACTGCAGAACTATGTTCGCAAAAGAGAAGGTCTTAAATACACTCCAAGGAATCTTCAAGAGGATCCAGTATAATAGCAAATGCAAACGTAATGCCAACGCCACAAAATCTCCGAACAACAGCTCAGTCTTCAGCATATGATTTAAGAAATTATTTAGCAAACCGCTTTATTACACCAAGAGCGTCACTTCCATGGCAATGGAAATATTGTTGCTAATAATACACAAATATAAAAATAAACGAAATCTAACATACCTGTTAAATTACTATTTTTCCCCACTTCATTCCAGGCTTTTTCCGTTATGTCCTTTCGGGAATATTACGGTAGCATGTAATTATATAAGGAAGGGTATTTCTCTACATCCCCTACAAATTTGATGTTAAAAACTTGATCGCTCATTTCCAAACTATTCCTCCAGTTTCTCAATCTTGGGGTCTAGAAACCGATCAATTCATTAACGATCGCAATATGGCTTTCTGACTGAACGCTCATCTGGAGACTTGCTGACTGTTCGGTCCACCACAGAACCATAATTCCCTCGATGCATCTAGTCCAAATTTGCATATTAATTCCTAAAAAGATAGAAGGGAAACACAAAGTATCATGTTCCTAGAAAATCACTAACAACAAAAATACTTATCTAATTAAGTATACTAGCTCTTGCGGCGTCCCACGATTATCCTAAAAATTGGCCTGGATATGGTTCTTCTGAAAATGGAAAGAAAAAAATTAATAAATATTTAATTAAAATAATAAATAACTCAAAACTTACATTCAACATGGATATGGTTCTTCTGAAAATGGAAAGAAAAAAATTAATAGATATTTAATTAAAATAATAAATAACTCAAAACTTACATTCAACACACAATTCTCCGGGTATATACAATTGACATTTCAGTCAATTAACATGACGTCAACCAGATGCTCTCGTAGCAGCAGGTATAAACGTCGCTATGGCAACACCATGAGGACTACATCACATGACCAACCTCAGCAGCTATAAAAAAGAGGCGAACGATAGCAAAATCACCCATTTGCAAATCAGAGTTGATCTGATCAAGTCCTAAGCCTTGGAGTCTGTTCTGAGCAAAACCTTATCGAAAACAGAAGTTAATTCCTGCCCTCACAAATATTTGAGGTTAACTCAATCCTAAAATAGAAGTTAATTCTAGCCTTGACAAATATTTGAAGTTATCTCAATACTAAAACAGAAGTTAATTCTGGCCGTGACAATTATTTGAGGTTAACTCAATCCTAAAACAGAAGTTAATTCTGGCCAAACAAATATTTGAAGTTAACTCAATCCCTATACAGAAGTCGATTCTGGAATTACAAGTGAAGTTAACTCAAATTATCTTATAGGAGTTGATCCTAAAACAAATACATTACTTGAGGTTGACTCAAAGTACGTCGGCTAGGAGTTAATCCTAAGGATTGCAATGTGAGGTTAACTGAAGCAATTTCACCCAGGAGTTAATCCGAAAGTCTATACAAATTTATACAAAATTGAGAATAGATTTATTTCCAGAGGTTAACCCTGCAATTAATACATTCAGAAGTTAATTCTGATCAAAGTGGAAGGAACTTTCATCCTACACGTAGCAGTATCTACTCAGATCGCTGTACTCATAAAAGCGCACAAGACTAAACGTCACAAGTGCCATCATTACTATACCAGACGCAGCAATATTCCGGTTGCTGCAATTAAAAATGTACGATAAACGTCATCACTGCTGCCTTCATACCCACACGTACCAGCACGCCAAAAAAAACTGTACAATTGAAGCAAAATAGTTGGTTACGTTTATCAACATTTATAGCAGCCATACAAGTTGTTATAATCGTGAATCAATACACTCCATAGTACACCTCGACTGCCCTCACGTAGCAGTTCGAGCAAGAACTTCTCAAGTGCCCTTACGTGGCATTTCGAGGGAAACATTCTAATTTCCAGATCAGACAAAATTGATTTTTCTCACAGATCAACTGTCTCGTGCACACTCACCCATCATACTCTTCTTCTTCATTTCAGGTGTAAAAGGGAAAAACACACAGCAGCCCACATCATTGGACCTACGGGCAAAACACTGAATTTTATTTCTGAAGTTTTACTGAATTATTTGTTAAGTTTTATTGAATTTTTATGTAGTATTAAGTTGGAATTAAATGAACTGTGATATATATTTGTAAGAAAACTGAAATAGCACTGACTAATAATTAACATTTTATACTTTGAACAAAGAACTGAGTTATCTATCAAAACCGGAACCCCGTCATAAACACATTATAATACAGTCCACTACAGAAAATTTTCACTGACTTTTTCTACGGAACGTCGGAACCGTAGTTTCTAGTACAATATCAAAATGACGGCATACTGATTTAGCAACTAAGAAACAACTAAAAACAAAATGAGGCTGGGAAGATATAATATTAGAGATAACAAGTATAGTTAATTGAGATTCAAAACAGATAAATTTAAGACTATGAATTGAATTAAGTTAATTAAAGAAAACATAACTTACGAAAACAAGAAAAGATAATTTTGATAAATAAAATTCAAAACATTTAGATAACTAAAATTAAAAAGAAAAAAAATCAAGTTTAGCAACTACTTATTTGCAATCGATGAGAAGACGCTATTCTATTGATAATATAATAATATAATAATAACAATAATAACAATATAATATTGAGAATATTCTTAAAAGCTACAGCGGAGGTAGCAAGTTGAGAAGTTACTGGTACGGCATTCCATAATCCGGGATTCTGAAAAAAGAATGAACTCTATGCTTAAGACAGACAGGGGAGTATATTGATTGGCCGAAAATCGGAGATATTTTTTGCTGATGCGTGTTTTGCGATAGGAAGTATTGTCGCTGCCTTACAAGCTCGGGGGAACACGGAGATGTCTTGAATATATTGATCGATATATGGAAGCAGTAGTTTGATAAAACGCGGAAAGATATTGTCAGCAGTAGCCGCTTTCAATTTTACAATGCAAACCGCCAACAATGCTTCATCTAGAGTTACTCCCCGAAAACTAAAAGCCTCATCCAAATTATCACGATTTGATGAGAAATCATTGAATAACGATCTTGACAATATATTCACTCGGGGCAAAGTGAACCGCCTCGAATTCAATGCATCTAAGACCCAAAGCTGTTACATCTCTTTAAAATAAGATCGCCACTTAACCACTCCCATTTTATTTATGTAGCATAAATTTCCGATTTACCGTCACTAAACATTCTTGGAGTTAATATTTCCAGTAAATTAAGCTGGACTCACATCTTCTCTGTTGTCATCAAAGACGCATCGAAATGTTTTGGATTTCTGCAAAGGTGTAAGAAATATTTCAGCCTGTCAATCCTAGCGATCCTCTAAAAGTGTATATTAGATTTAAAATGGAATAAAATTCTCAAGTCATAGCCGGGACTAGTCGCACAGCTTTAGGTTGTTTGATTATTGTCGAAAAGACAGCCTTCAAGATCATTGGCGATGTGGCATATCGACTCACTCGAGTACCGCCGCAATGTTGGATACCTTTCGTTTTTCTACCGCTACTCTATTCTGATCACTTGCACAATGATTTCTGCAAGCAAAACTCGGGCTACAAACCGCACACATCCTTTCACCCTTCAAATTATTTTCGGCCGTACAGTAAAATTCCGTAATCCATTTACATTCCGAAGTGTGCGAATATGGAACAGTCTACCGTCTTCTATCTTTCATCCGGCATACAATCTGCGAAAATTTAAGAGTGACATACATCAGCACCTACACACCGTTTTCCTCGCGTTCCCCAATTCCTTCTGCCATCTACTTCCTACCATATTTTGTGTTCAGTCCACTAACTGAAAATTCTTCCCCCGATGCATCCAGCCTTCTTATTTCCTACAAATAAACAAAAAAAAACTGACACAAAAAACTAAATCAATTTTGAACAATTTCACAAAACTTATCTAACAAAATAACGCCCGCATTGCTCCTGAAAACTCCCACAATTATCCTAAACATGTCCCGAATAATAATACTTGTGAATATAATAAAAACATATTGCTTAAATATTTAACAAAAATCAAAAAGTAATAACAAACTTAACTTCAGTACCCATAACTCCGTGTATACTTATATTTTTCAATTAACATCCAATTGACATTACATCAATCAAAAGCTTTTCGCCACAGAAATTGGCATGAGCATTACCAGGGCAACACCATAAGAAGTACAGCATATGATGTGCCTGGGCAGCTATAAAAGGCGGCGAGTCAAAGTGAAATCAGCCATCTCCATATCAGAATTGATCTAATTAAATCCTAAACCTTGGAGACTGCTCCGAGCAAAATCCCAACTTAAACCATAAGTTAATTCTGAATCCTAACTAATTGTATAAATCAATTCCGAAATTCTACAGAGATTAACTCAGTGTAAACAAATATAGAAATTCATTCTTAAAATAAAAAAAAATTCTCAACCCCACAGTCAGCAAACCAATATGCATTTACACGACAAACCTCACGTATGCTACGACTTCCAGTCCCATACGCTACAGCTAAACTAAAAATACACGCAAGTAGCAGAGTCATATTTGCTACACTTTTCCCAACACACACACATCAGTATTACTATTTGCTACCCTGTCAAGATTAGATTAGATTCGTAGAGGGGTGTGTAGGCGTCAGCCTCGGAATCACCGCGACCTAAAAGATCTATTGTGAGTCCCCATTGAATTTATTCCCTTTCTAGGTTCAGACTGTTAATAAAGTCTAGGATCCTTCTGGGATTGAGGTTCCGTACGTAGTTAGGTGTAGAAAAAGCATGTTCGAGATGGAGTAGTCTCCGCCTGGTCAATGCTTCGCAGTTGCAGAGCAGGTGCTCCGAGGTTTCATGAGCATCCTGGCAAAAGCGGCAGGACGAATTCTCAGCCAAGCCCATCTTGTTAAGGTGATACCTCAAGGGGCAATGGGCTGAGAAGAGATCTGTAATTATTTTGAGCTCTGTTTTCTTGAGGAGTAATAGTTCTTTTGTTTTTCCTCCAGAGGTGTCGATAAACTTTTTTGCCTGACGAAGTCCTTGTAGCCTTTCCCAGTATAGGGATTTTTGTTTGTTCTCCCAGTTATTTAGGGCAGCTTTGAGGTAACACTTTGAGGTGCCACAGAATGGCTCCGGTCCGACAAAGGGAGTTTCCGCTCCTCTTTTGGCTAGGCCATCAGCAATTTCGTTGCCTTTATGGCCCTCATGTCCAGGTACCCACATGAGGATAACTTTGTTTCCTCTTGATAAATCTTTTAGGGTTTGTAGACACTCCCAGACTATCCCTGACTTGATGGTGTAGGACTTTAAGGCCTTGATGGCAGCTTGACTGTCCGAGAGAATATTAATAGTTGAGCCATTTATGGCTCTTTTAATGCAGGTATTGGCGCATTCTTCTATGGCCAATACCTCGGCTTGGAATACGGTAAGGGTAGAGCCCAGGGCCTTTGATATATGGCATCTGGGGCCGTATACGCCCAGTCCGACTCCACTGTTCATTTTTGAACCGTCTGTATACCACACCATCGATCCTTGTTGAAAGGACGGTTTAGTGGAACGCCATTGCTGTCGGTTTCCCAAAACCACATCGAATGGTCTTACAAAATCCACCTTGGGTGTGATTATATCAGATATTGTCGTCATTTGCTCAAAGCGTATCTGTTTTAAGATACTTTAATGACCAACCAGATTCCCTGGTTTTAACTGTTTCTCCTTTTGCAGTCTAATAGCACTGGAGATTGCTTCCTTTTTCACCTGCAGATGTAGGGGTGGAAGGTTTAGTAAGGCTTCCATGGCTGCTGTAGGACAGGTCCACATGGCACCAGTTATTCCTAGACAGGCAAGCCGTTGTGTTTTTTGAAGCAGAGCCTCAGCCTTCTTTTCATTAGTTTTTGGCCACCATGCGAGGGCCGCATAGATGACCATGGGTCTAACAACCGTGGTGTACATCCAGTACATCATTTTTGGCCTCAGACCCCATGTTCTGCCAATGAAGCGACGGCACGAGTAGAGAGATCCTATCGCTCTTTCCGTCACTCTAGACAGATGCGAATTCCAGGAAAGTTTCCTATCTAATGTGACCCCCAGATATTTGACTTCTTCTGAAAATATCAATTCCGTGTTATCGAGAAGAGGAGCCTTTAGTGAAAGCTTTGATCTTCTCGTGAACGGAACGATAACCGTTTTGTTTGGGTTTACACTGAAGCCTTTGGTTAAGCACCAAGTGCGGACTTTAAAAAGGGCTTTTTGCATGAGGTCGGATATGACTTGGTCATGCTTGCCCCGTATCGTGAATACTAGGTCATCCGCGTAGCCTTGTACGGTAAAACCCGAACTGGTCAGCTTCTCTAAGAGATCATCAATCACGATCGACCATAGGAGTGGAGAAAGAACTCCTCCTTGTGGGCAGCCTTTAGCTGCAGTGATCGTGACTGAACAGTTTCCTAGAGTAGTAGTTATCCTCCTGCTTCTAAGCATGGAGTCTATCCAATTAACCGTGGGGGCTCGAAGCCCTTGTCCTCGGCAGCTGATTTAATTGCTTCGAAGAAGGTGTTATCAAAAGCACCTTCTATGTCTGCAAATGCACATAAGGCCACCTCTTTTGCTTCAAGAGCTTTTTCGAGGTCTTTAGCCAAAGTGTGGATGGCAGTCTCGGTAGACTTGCCTGCTTGATAAGCGAATTGCTTAGAATGAAGTGGTGATTTAATCAAAACTTCACTTCGAATATGTAGGTCTAGGATTTTTTCCATGGATTTAAGTAAAAATGACGAGAGACTAATGGGTCGGAACGATTTGGCTAGAGAGCTAGCTCTTTTTCTTGCTTTGGGTATAAATACCACCCTGACGTCTCTCCAGCATTGGGGAATATACCCCACAGCGTAACTAGCTCGAAAAATGTTTTGTAGTGGAACAAGTATTTCTTCAACCCCTTGCTGTAGTAAGGCAGGAAAGATGCCGTCCCCTCCAGCAGATTTAAAGGGTTTAAACGTACCAACGGCCCATCTAACCTTGTTAGGAGTGAAGATTCGTCCCGCAAGGCTCTTACTCCTGTTAGAGACCCTGTAATTGCCCACCTCAATTGGGTCTGGAGCTACTATTACTTGAACGGGACTGGTAGAGTCGGGGAAGTGAGTTTCTAATAAGAGCCTGACTGTTTCCTCACAACTCTCGGAATAGTTCCCATCTTCTTTTTGAAGTGAGCATATACCATTCGTGTGATCCTTCGAAAGTACCTTATGGAGCCTGGTAGCTGCGGGCAGTTGATCTATGCCATCGCAGAAGGTCCGCCAGGTTCTTCTTTTAGATCTTCTTAATTCTATGTTATATTCCGTTAGAGCCTTTTGATATTCTCCCCAGGTACCAGAGAGCTTGGCTCTGTTAAATAGTTTTCTGACTTCTTTTCTTTTCAAACTCAGTTCCCTATTCCACCAAGGTACCTGCCGATTAGAAGTCTTTTGCTTCAGAGGGCAGCTGTGTTCCAATGAAGTCAGTACAGCCGTTTGTAGCTGCGTAGTGGCTGAGTCCAACTCCTCCGTTGTGCTAATGCTACTGCCGGGAGAGTTAACTACAGCCTTAAGATGTTGTCGATAGAGTTCCCAGTTTGTTAATTTAGGGATTCGGTACTCTAGACTTGAGTTAAGTGCGGCTTCTATATCGAACCTGATATGTCTGTGATCGGACATGGAAATCTCGTTCGATACGTGCCACCTGCTTATTTTTGTGCTTATGAACATACTGGCAAATGTTAGGTCCAGGACCTCTTGTCTGATAGTGTTCATAAAGGTTGGCTTATTACCTCGATTTAGTATCTCTAAATTATTAGATATTATAAAATCGTGGAGGTACTTACCCCTGATGTTGGTATCCGTGCTGCCCCATAGCGTGTGATGTGCGTTCGCATCGCATCCAACGATAAATTGCTTTCCTCTTCGTTTGCAGTAGCTGATGAGTCTTTTTAGCTCTGTAGGAGGTAGTGTATCCGCATCTCCAGGAAAATAGACTGAGGTCACTACTACCTCGTGACTACCTCCCGGAGTTGGTACCTCGAGAACTACTGCAACTACGTCCCTCGAAATGAACTGCGAAAGAGGAATAAAATTTAGATTAGTGTTGAGCAGCAATGCTGCCCTGGGATATTCATGCTCATTACTATAAATTAACTTATATGATTTTGTGGGAAGTCCTTTAATGCGGCCTTGATGTACCCAGGGCTCCTATATGAGCGCCAGACTAAGTTTCTCCGAGACAAAACGCCTGCTAAGCACGTCTGATGCCGCTTTGGCATGATGGAGATTTATCTGGAGGCAACTTAGATGATGATTAGTCATGACTAGGATGACTTTTTATGGCCGGTAGCAGCCTTGATAGGAGATCCTTTCGGATTTCCTTTTTTGCCCTGCTTCACACGGGCAGGAGGAGGCTTCTTCTTAGTATCTTCGGACTTCTTTACGGAAGTCCCCGGCTTAGCCTCTGCAGTTCCGACTGCTTTACCGGGGCCAGCCTTAGCCTTGACAGAAAGTTTAGGCCTGCTGGTTCTTGATGTCGATGGCTGAGGCTCATCAGTCAGAGTTTTAATTTGACCTTGGCCATCCCCAGCCTCCGCCACAGTCTTTACTGCCCCACCCTTGGGCCTAAGTTGGACTGAGCCGAACTTGTACCCAATTGTGTAATGAGCCTTTTTTAGCTCCTCCATGGACGTATGGTCCACGGAGAAGGTTAGCTCTGTTACGTTTGGTTTTTGTGTCTTGCGTAACACAATCCACTCTGACACCTTTAACCCCGCGTTCTGACCCTCGATGTAGTCGAGAATCCAGTCCGTAGGGTCCTCAGCGCTGTTGGGAAAGTATTCCACAAGAACTTCCTCGACCAGGACAAGGTTGGCTCCTTCCCAGGGTTTTAGCTCCCCAACTACACCTTTTAGCCACGTCACGGTGTCCTGATCGGCGCAGTTGAGGACTATCCTGTCAAGATAGATTCTGTGCAACCAAATCTAAGGCCAACACGTAGCAGTATACGCCACTTAGGCAATACATAAACTACACAACCTTAAAACATTATAACTCAAGCAGAGATCTTGTTCCCCATTCTACTTCTATTTTTGAAAGTAAAATGACAGCAATTAACCCAGATTCTTCTTCTACTTTCAGGAGTAAGGAAAAAGGGAAAAACTCGTTACAGCGTCACAGCTTGCAACCGGTAATGAAGTGATTTTGTAATGAAATTTTAAGTTCGTGAATTTATTAAGTTATTGAATTTTAAAGTAGTAATAAGTAAAAACTTGTTGTCTTGAATCAATACTGTGATATTAAGGCGTAAGTTAAAATGAATTATAGCAAGTAGTAAATAAAATTTTATGTTTTGAATTTGAAGAATTGAGTTATCTTTTAACCGGCACCCCTGCTCACGTGCAATAGTACACAGAATTTTCAGTATGCTTTGCATATTTTTAAGATATCCTTTTATCCACAGACATTTGAAAAACTTCTCTAAAAGACTCCCATGCAACATTTACATTAACCTTTGAAACTAAATCGGAATTTTCGTCATTCGAAACTCTCGAATTTCAGGGCCATTAAAAATGTATTCTTTTACTTTAGAAGCGCTAGTCTTTCTTTGTTGAGAGTTTTGACAAATTTTTTTCATTTTAGTCGACAATGATGAGAGAAGAAATTTTTGGGATTAAAATAGGAGAGGACATTCTTTTCTTCGGAACGCAGATTTGTTTTTGGAGTTTAATCCTTTTTTTATGTAATGTAGGTATAGATCTAGCTCGACTGTTCCAACCTGAATAAATTTGTCGAATATGTTTGGATGTGTGTTTGTTTTGTTATATTTGATCAAAATAATTTAGGAAAACTGAAATATATATAAAAATAAAAATGTTAAGATTTTTTGAAATTATCTTCCTTTTCCATCCGTTGAAATTAGATTTGCATTACTTCCAGGAATATTTTTAAGGAAGGAAAATGAGACTAAACTAGTCAATCTCTATCACTTCCAGAACTTCGTCTGGGAAGCCGTCCTGGAAAATTCCTAAGTAGGCAGATATGATATTGGCCACTCGTTCTATATTATGTACTTCACAAAACTTCTCTTGGGAAGCCTTCTGTATGCAATATGCCTGTAGAAAAAAGATAATTAGGATACGAGAAGACATGTATCCCATTCTTCCAAAAAGGGTTCTACAATATACATGTATTATTGTATGCTTCCTTGTAAAAGGACAATAAACAAAAACGCTGATAAAAATAGAAAACCTGGGTATAGAATTGAAAAGAGTTGTTCAGAACAGAGTCAGATGAAAAGGCTTTAGTGCGTGAATTTCATTCTTACTCCATCTAATTTGAAAAAGACATACTATCCAAATATTTTTGCTGAAAACCAAGCATATATACACGGTTTTTATACAGTACCACAAAAAAATCGAACTATTTACAAATGACGGTCCAATACAAGTTCTAAATAAAACTCTTTAATTCTGGCTTTACAGAATTTTTTACCACAAAACCAAGTTCAGCTTTTTAATTCCAATTCGAATGGATGACAATCAATTTTCAATTTTCCTTAAACAAGTTGGTTGTAATCTTCCCCATTGATAAAGTTCGAATTCAGCCCATGGTTCATATCAAAACTCGTGCACAGAATATTTAATGTTAAGCTGAAGCCACATTTTGCGGTAGTGTTCAAGAAAATTGGTTTTCGATATGAGCGACAAGTCGATATCTCGCAATATTTTTGGGCCCCTTAATCCCTCCGAAAATACTCTGAAAAGTTTTGGCTTTCCGTAAAAATGAAAATTTGTTTTCGGTTGATAATATAAGATTTATGCTTGCTTCTTACTTTGAATTCGTAAGGAGATCGATAATAATTGGTGAACTCGTTAAGGCGACTTGTTTTCGAAAGTACTTTTTAAGGGAGAAATGAATAAAAAGGCGTGCGTGTCGTTGAAACTGTATACAAAATGTTCGATTACATGAACATTTTAATATATTCCAGGAATATGCCATGATGTCTTGTTCATCTAAACATATATTCCAGAAAATAACGTGCGGGTATTGCGTATACGTACCTGTTTGTAACTTACTATATATGTACATACATTATTCCGTATACTTGTTGAAATGATTTTATGTTTTGCTATTACGAAATATACTCTCTAATAATACCATCATTCCGGGAGAAAGTAGTCCCCTATCAGTAGACGTGACATAAGCGTCGTAGGGGTTGCTTCCTTGAGAAATTCCCATGTTGCTTATAATTTCCTTAAGTTTATGGCCAACTACTTAATTCCACAAAAATGGCGGTCACGTAAAGGTTAAGAAATGTTTTCAGAGGTAGTAAATTTCGTTTATAATTGTTCCCTTTGGTATTATCAGTAGAAAACTACTCGTACGTGACGTAATATTTTGGGGCTAAAAACAAGGTAGCGAATATGTGATTGTTACAAAAAAAAACCTTACAATGATATATTAAAGTTTAAACCGTTGTCCGAAATCTAATTGTTAATCTCCCAATTAGTTGATTAGAAAAGTACATCTCATTGGACAATTTAATGTTTATTGGGAAGCAGTTGAGCAGCAAACGAAAAGGAAGAAATTTTGCCTATGTGATAAGTGTAGTGACCTTACCTGAATACATTTTAGGCACTCGCACCATAATTTTAAAAACAAGTACCATTAAAATTTACTCTTAAGCTCAGGTAATAATTTTGATAATATTTAGACTTATTCTAGTACTGACTCCACGTATTATGGTTATATAAAGGTGCTCAAAGTTGGAATTCAAATAGATTTAGTCTTTAAAGGCAGAAATTACAGCAAAATGTTCCCACATCTCCTGTCGCGGTGGCTCGGTCACCTCGTGGTGGTGACCAACTCCTCTTGTCCTGCTAAATATTGAAAACCCTGCTCCTTTTAGAGGAGGTTGAGCTGAAATATCAGCGACCTTCTCTGATAGAGACGATAGTGCTGGAAACCGGCAAATTATACTTAGGAACTGAACTGATTCAATTTTGGCCATTTTAGCTTTTGATCACAAAGTAGGTACAGTTTATGGAACAGAAAATTGATGGAAATTCTCAGAAATTATACGAAGAGAATTTCTCGTTTAACAGACTGGAATTTTTTAAAAATAATTTCAATAAATTTACAAAGTGCATTTAAGTGCAAAAAAACATGATTGAACTTTTCGACCCAGCGATCAGAGAGATCTCATCGGTATGGTTATCTCTGATCGCCTACCATAGAAGTTCAATGATGGAGGTCAATTGTCCATATGAATACAAAAGTAAGTGTGAATTATATAGTGGCAAGATATCTCATTGCACTTTTCAAATTGGGCGATTGTTCCCTCTTTTTGACTGGCGGAACATGGATAAACCAAGTAGAAATTATACGAAGAGAATATCTCGTTTAACAGACTGAAATTTATTGAAAATAATTTCAATAAATTTACAAAATGTATTCTCAGAATAGCGGTTATTGAATTTGGCTTGATGCAGGGCAACATACATATTTTCTGAAATTGAGACAAATTTAATAGGAACTAAATTCAATAATAACATCAAATTGAGAAATTTCACAATATTCCAATACTGTTTTTAAATATCGGATAAAGTAGAAGACTCTACGAACGAGTTTTTCATTAAAATGACTGTTGATTCCATTACTATTGGAAATATCGTTGCGTATTGTATGATAAATATCTTCAAATCTGCTTTTAAAGTCCTTATGAAAATCAGGGTATGAGCCGTATTACTATTAATATCAACGATTACATCTATATAGAAATTACCAGTGGCACTATATCTAAAATACCCTAAAATTAATAATATAAAAAGTTCTCGCGACTGACAGGACTTCACGACTGACAGGACTGCAGGACTGACAGGATTTCAGGACTGATAAGACTCCACGACTGACAGGTTTCCATGATTGACAGAACTCCACGATTGACAGGACTCGCTCTGCTAAGCGTTCATGAAATTTGTTAAAATTGAAATTAATTATTATTCATTTCCCACTTCACACCAAGAAGGAAAAGGCTAAATTGATTTCTGTAATTTTTTCTTTTTTTTATGAAAAATGGACTTTAATATTTTTTTCTGGAATGTAAATACTATATCTAATAACAAGTAAAAAAGCTAGAATTGGTCTAAGACCAATTCTTATAATACCCTAGATCAGGGGTGTCAAACTCGCGGCCCGCGGGGCGCATGCGGCCCGCAACGAAAACTTTTGCGGCCCGGCCAATAGTCGGCAAACAATAATATATAATAAATAAAAACTGTGAAAGGGCAGATTACATGCAAAGTAATAGAAAGGAAAATGACATTTCCGTAAATAAATGAAAAGCGGAGTTGTCAGATTTTACTCTCATAAAATATTCCCGCGCTTTTGTGCAAAGAAACAGAATGGAAAATGACTCATTTCCGTAAATAAATGAAAAGGGGCGGAGTTTTTAGATTTTACTCTCATAAAAGTGCCCGCGCTTTTGTGAAACAGGTTTTTCTGAAATATTGATAGAATTACCCCAATGTTTATTGCTATAATCCTGTGATATTTGAACAGCACGTGCTTTTGTTTACATTCGTTTTGCTCTGAAGAGATTAAGTAGCAGAAACTCATACTGAATTCTCTGATATTTTTGGGAGAAATGGGAATTTTAGTTGACAGAAATTTTACATCTCCTTTCAGCACGTGCGCCAAAGCGGCACTTATCTTTTTCTAAAAAAATTAGGGTAGTATAACCCGATGTACATTATTATGAATAGTTTGAAAGGGTTTTGAAGGTATTCAAGAAGGTTTTATCATTCGGGTAATCCTACGTTCTCTCAATTTTTCTTTCTAACTAGTTGTCTATACTTGTCGCACTACAATCATAAGCAAGATGTTTTACCCCACCATTCATGCAAAATACATAAGTATATGACATTATTTGTTTCCTTCTTGAAAACACGAAAAATTTCCAATTTTTTTCTTCTGTCTTATCTTTTCGTTAGTTAATCTTTGACTATAGTCTTGTACGGATTGGTGCACGTAACAGAAAATATTTTACTTTCGGAAAATAATACGTATAGTTTATATAGGATTATTGCTTAATTCATATTACGCTTATTGATTTGTGCAGTTATTCTGTCTGGTAAGTTAATGTTCAAGAAAAAAACATTGATATTTTATTAAAATGTTATATTATTTTCTGTTAACAACTGCTTATTTATTCCAGCCCTTTATATTCAGTATGTCTATATCGAAGCCAAGTGGTAGTAAAACTAAACGAAAAATCGCTGACGAACATCTAATGTTCCAAGTAAAATGGGAATTAGAATATTTTTGCTGTGAAGTAAAATATAAAATAATCTGATTGATATGTAAAAATGCTATTAATGTACCAAAGTTATACAATATTAAACGTCACTACGAGCAACATCAAACAAAATATGATAATTATGAAGGATTAATGAGACAAGAAAAGTTGAAAGAGCTCAAGTTAGGTCTGAAAAAACAACAGCTAATGTTTACTAAAGTATTGCATGAAAGTGAAGCGGCGGTACATGCAAGCTACGTCTTGTCCGAGTTGATAGCTAAGCACTCGAAGCCTTCTACTGAAGGTGATTTCAACAATAAATACCTAATTAAAGCTGGAGAAATTGTTTATCCTGAAAATTTGAAGGCTTTCCAAACAATTTCTTTGGCTCGAAATACAGTTGCGGAGAGAGTTACTGACTTGGCCGCCAATTTAAGTGATCAGATCAAAGCAAAAACATCAAATTTCGAAAGTTTTTCCATTGCCTATGACGAGAGTACGGACATTGCTGGTATAGCTCAATTAGCTTGCGTCCTTGCAACACGGATTTTAACATTTTTGAGGAATTATTGGAACTAATACCGATGCGTGGTACTACTACAGGACAAGATATATTTAATTATGTTTTTGAACTTCTGGAAAAATACAATCTACCTCTGTTAAAATTAAATTCTGTAGCTACAGATGGCGCTCCTTCAATGACCGGAAAAAACAACGGCTTCGTAGCATTACTACGAAAAAAACTAAGTGAAATTCACGGCTCAAAAATTCATCATACGCATTGTATTATACATCAAGAAGTACTATGCACGAAGGTAATAAACATGGAGAATGTTTTGTCATATATAAAAAAGTTATAAATTTTATAAGATCTCGAGGCTTAAATCAGCGACAATTCACTGCTTTCCTAAGTGAGTTAGATAGCGCATATTCAGGTTTGTCCTACTATACCGAGATACGTTGGGTATCTTGCTCCAAGATTCTCAAACAATTCTGGGATTTGAAAGAAGAAGTAAGTCAGTTTTTAAAAACTAAAAATCAAGACACAAGCTTGTTTTCCGATCCAATATGGTTGCAAGATTTATCTTTCATGGTTGATATAACCAAACACTTAACCGATTTAAATTTATCGTTACAAGGAAAAGATCAGATCATTACGAACATGTTTGACATAATTAAAGCATTCAAATGTAAGCTAGTTCTTTGGGAAAAGCAACTGAAAATGAAGATTTATCGCACTTCCCGACGTGCAACATGAACAAATCAAATTTAGATGATACTACATTGTATCAAAAATACGCAGAAAAAATTTCAAATCTTAGAACTGAATTTGAAACAAGATTTAAAGATTTAAATTCTTTGGAAGAACAATTTTGTTTGTTTTCTTCGATTCTCTCAATAATTATGGACTCAGTACCCAGTGATATGCAAATGGAGGTGATCGAGATTCAGTGCGACTCAAATTTGACGGCAAAATTTATTGAAGTGGGTGTGCCTGAATTTTACAGATATTTACCAGCCAGGTTTGAAAATACTCGAAAATTCGCATATGAAATTATTTCCATGTTTGGAAGTACTTATCGGTGCGAGCAGTTATTTTCAGTTATGAAAGGAAATAAGTCTCCTGTTAGAAACATTATTAATGACGCTCATCTTGGGCCTATTTTGAAAGTAATCTTTGCGAACCAAATCTCTCCCGAAACAGGAAAGATAGTAACAGAGAAGAGATGTCAAGCGTCAGGACGTAAACATTAAATTTTTCTTGTTTTTGTATATGTTTATTATAATGTATTATTCAAAATAAACCTACGTTTTATGAATATTGATTTTTCTTTTGCGGCCCACCTAAAGATAAACCTTGTTTGTTTGGCCCAAGTTAGATTTTGAGTTTGACATCCTTGCCCTAGATGAATGCCCGTATGAAATTTCGTATGGTCTCCATTTGAGCAATTTTGATTTTCGCAGTGGATTTTCGCATATATTTCTAGAACGGTTCGTCGGATAGAAAAAATTATTACAACCACTTTAATAGGATTTCGTATTCTGAAGAAATCATTAGTACAATAAAAATATCTAGGACTGATCGTTTTCACAGTATATGTAGAAAACCTAAATTTTTATATGGCAACACCAAGATCGGGTAACCCCGTCGTTATCGTAAGCACAGACGGACGGACATGCAAAAATCAAAATAACTTTTAATATTATGCGTGGGTGTCAAATACATTTTGCTCTACCATCATTATTTCAGGTGTTAAAAATGGAATGACAAACTTAGTATACCCTATAGATTTCATCTAGGGTATAAAATTAATGTTAAATAAAAAATAACAAGTTTACAAACATAACTGTTTTAAATTTCGCAAGCTTTATACCCCAGACCCATGGAGCTCATTGTTTTCACGTTAATTTTCAGTTGTTATTTCGTCTCTCGAAGGTGCCTATTAGGTTAAACCCCACCAATTCGTAATCTATATATCTTGATGGGATATTATCTCCTATAGCTCGTAATGCAGTTAAGTAGCTAAGTAATGAGAGTTCAGGCGCAAAATCCCATGATATTTCTTATGGAGGTCCTAATTCACTTTTGCAGCTATCTCTCTCGTACACATCATCCGTCTCTGTCTCACTCCCACACATGATGGGTAGTATGACGTCATTTCATTGGTGGACTCCTTGCACGCGCTGAAGTTCTGATGGTAGTGAGTGCCATTTATGAGGAACTTGAACAAAATAAGAGCGCTCTCCAAGTTGTGATCTGTGACGTGGCATACAAATATTTATACCTCTTTGTGAGCGTAGGAACCGCAGCTTGCTGTAATGGTACTCAGGACTTTTAAGATTAATTAGCTTGTGCAAAAAATACAAGTTACGGTGATCAAGGTAGGTATCTCACGGAAACCCGAAAATACAATTACGGTATGAGGAGATGTGGGAGCTACGGGACAGTTTATATACATACATTCCTAATACAATCATTGAATGCAACCATGAGCCGTCTGTGGCAGACGGAATCAAGCTTCGGGAGCAATATCGAGTCATATAGGAAATGTGGAATTATCAGCGTACGCACTAGTTTTAGACGCATTTCGGTAGACAGAAGGTATGCAGTGACCCATAACTGACGAAGGGAGCCATAAACTTTTCCCATTATATTACTAACATACTTGCAGCAACTTAAGCTAGAATTTAATATTATTCCTAAATTTCTAATAGAGTCACGATATGGTAGAGTTGTATTATTGAGTAAAACAGGAGGTAGTCTTGAAGCATCAATGTTACTTTTATATATTGTAATGGAATTAGATTTGCTTGGATTCAATACCAACTTATTTTCAAGAGACCATTCGTAGATTCGTTGTAAGTCATCATTTAGCCGGGAAATGGAACCTTCCTGTAGTCCAATTGGGCGGCTCAGATATAATTGGACATCATGAGCATATATATGAATGGTGGAGTCCTTAATCGCTATGGGTAGATCATTTATAAATAGTCTAAAAAGAAATGGCCCAAGAATGAAGGCCCTGAGGTATGCCGAAACAGATAGGACGATAAGTGGACAATGAGTAACCTACTTTTACAGCTTGATGTCTGGAGGATAGGAAGTTTCTGATCAGCTTCACAGCTGAGGAAGAAAAATTAAAACTTTTCTTCAACTTATTAAGAAGGCGAATGGGTCCACGCTATCCAAGGCTTTACTAAAGCCTAAAAGTGCAAGTATGGTTAAGTTATCATTGTCAAGGGCTTTATTGATATCGGAAATGACTTTTAATAGAACAGTTTCATAGCTATGTCTCTGTCGAAATCCACATTGCCAGGGAGATAATAAACGATTCTGGTTTATAAATCTGTTGGCTTGCAAGAAGATGAGTTTTTCCAAAACCTTAGCAAAAAAAGTAAAATAATGATCGGTCGGAAGTCATTGACATTTGATTTCTTTGATATTGAAATAATATCAGCTTTCGTTCAATCAGCAGGAAACTGAGATTTAATCAAGTGCGCGTTAAAGATATGCGTCAAAATTGGTGGTGGTTCAACTTAATAAATCTCGGTGGTATCATGTCATAACCAACTGCAATTGATCAGTGTAATCAGTGCAACGAAATACAAAGCGTCAACGTTCTCAATGTCATTTAATTCTTCTAAAGATGAATCATTGCGAGTTGAAGCTGTGAAAAATTCATTCAAAGTATTAGAATCAGCGTCACACTGAGGTGTTTCTCTGCGCGCAATGCGCATATTGCGAATGTTATTCCAGAGCTTCCTGCTAGGTAAATCTGAGTTTAATTTGGAACTGTAGTTTGTTCTTTTTGTAGTTCGAATTTTGGTGATAACCATATTGCGGTCCCTTTTATATCGCCGGTGTAAAGTTGAGCATCGTGTGCTTTTATAAATACGGTAAAGAAACTCTCTCTACGCAATATGAACATGCATCCAAGGACAATGTTGTGAATAAATAATTTTCCTACGCATAAATTATTCAGTAATTCAACCTAATCATCAACACAATTCTTCTGGAATATGTCTGTATAAGGGAAATTAGCACAATTTCTATATAATGTGTAAGTGTTAATATTATTATAATCACGGTAATCACAGAACTCTGCATAGGGCTGTAAGCCTAGTCTCAATTTATATGAAAAATACAAGAAATCATGATAAAAATTACTAAAAAAGGTGTCAATTGCTTCATAAACAGAATACTTTCTGTGTTGGAGACCAATAGTTGGGATGGATTACTTGTATTAAAGTAAGCATGTAACTGGTTCACAATATTCAAATCCAAAATTTGCAGTAAATACTGTAAGCTATTAAAGGAGCTATATGCTCTCGAATTGTCTACATTTATATCACCACCAACGACAATATTGACATACTGGCGACTTAAAAATGAAATTACGACATGAAACTCAGCAGGTACTTCATCAGACAGTATACAGCAACTAGCAAACATTTCTCTCACCAAGTATCGTATCGAGTTCAACGCATATAAATTCAAAAACTGCACCTTGAGGGGATCTGGCGACAATCGATGCCGTAAAATGTTTGTGGAAATAAACTTCAACGCCACTGCCCACACGATTGAAGCGATCATTTCTATGCACTGAATAACCTGGAATAGAAATAACATTAGAATTAACTCGATCCTTCAACCAAGTTTCACAGACTAGCAGTACACGTATGTTAGAACCCTCAAAGATGTCATATATAACATCGGCGCCTCCTCTTCAAATTGTGATTAAACCTGATTTTTGAACACGACTATAACTAACTGCATGCGTCAATATTCTTTAAATTGGAATAAATAAATGCTAATCTTGTCTTACGGAGGAATTGTTGGAAATAACTTTTGGATATAAGGAATTTATAAAAAGTGATAAGCTTTTTGAAACATGGTGTTTACTAGTTTAGCTAAGTTTCGGAGATTTTCGAAATGTGATACAGCGTTTGAAAACTAATAAAATTAAATCGCAAGCAGATATGTCAGTAAAGTAGAATGCTGTTGAGAAATTGTTGGAAATAGTTTTTTTATATTCTGCTTTATTTTCTTAAAAAGCACTCTCAACCATAACCCTTTTCTTGGGAAAAAATCTTAATTTTTACAGGCGAGTTTCGTTATTTTTGAATACGTTTTCATGCACCTTTTGTACTATTACTTAGAATGATATATTTTATGGTATATTCTGACATAAAAAGTTACGTTTTTTATATGTAGAGTGAATTACAAGTAATTTTAAAAATCTGCTCTTTCATACAAATTGCTATTCTGCTTCTTACTAACCAAGAATAGATGGCGCTCAAACTGAACGATAGAAATTCTTTCATTGTGCTTTGATTTATATGGGAGAAAAGCTGTTTTACTTGGCTTTCTGACGAGAAGACCTAAATGGTTCGACGAGCGTTTCTATTTGATATATGTATATAATTGTGTGTGCAAAAGTTCAGATTACATGTGGTTTAAAATATCTAAAAAAAATTGTGATGATGGGTGCGAAAGCAAATAAAATGCGAAAAAGGAAAATTGGAACGAGAAGACTTGAAAATTTCAAGAAGTTTTGATAATATTTCCGATCGGTCATCATTAATAACAGCATCAAATTTTGGGTTCCTTTGTAAGGCAAAGAAATATCCTGGATATGTGAAACAACTGCTTTATACGGCTGATCTCGTTACACCTTCATTGGTACACGGATCAATATATGAATAGGTCGCTATAAAGCAACTCTCTCATGAAATAGGTAACAAAATACACAAATATGGGTTATTAATAGACAAGCACATTATGTGCCTTGGAGCTTCTCCTGATGGTATTATTGATAGTAATAATTGTTGAAATAAAATGTCCTTCGGCAATCGCTAATAATGATCCTATTGCATCCATTTTTATCTGGAAAACTGAAGTATACGGACATTGAAAGAAGTAATTCCACAATAATTGAATTAAAAAAACCCAGGGTCAACTTCACGTAACTGGAAGAGAAGAATGCATTTTTGCAATTTAGTCATCTACAAATTTTCCTTGTACAAAATACAATAGCTCGAGATGATGACTTTTGGAAACATGAAATGGAGGACAAGTTTATAAATTTTTATGAATCCTGGATTATTCCCGAACTAATAGATCCGCGCATAGCGCGTGGAATGGAGGTTCGTAAAATTGAAGAGTTTTGCTCGCAAGGAGATCGAAGGTATACTAAAGTATTATACTTTCATTTTAAATAATTTATAATTTTGTCCTAACTCTAGTACTGGAGAACGGAGGGAAGGAGCAAATATTCGGGTTAAAGACGGAAAACAATGAGGATAATGTTTATAAAATATATTTTCTTATCTCCAAATAATACTAGAAAGAAGATGTGTAAAATACTAAAATGTCGATAACTTATTTTGTTTTGTAAACATTTTTAATAATCCTGCGGTTTGGCTACTTTTACTTCTTTTTTTATCATTCTTCAAAATAAAGCTTCCTAAGGTATATAATACAACCTGCTATCGTATTAGCCATTCCACACAAAACCAATCACCTTGGAATCCGAACAACTTTGATGTTGCTGAAGCTTTCGCAGTTTGTACGGAATGCAGAACTAGCTCACCCATATTTTTTATTTTCCGTTACCATACCATATCCCCAGGGGATTAGATATTTCGTGATTCTACGATGAAATTTAATTCATGAGATCGGAACTGATTTTTCTGATTCAAATGCCAAATGAAGCTTAATAATTTATATTGTTCATAAAAAAAAAATACGGCAATACCGATTTTTTTTTGTGTTAATAATCATAACGCTTGAATTACGTTTCATCGTAAAATCACGAAATTCCTTAACTCCCTGGTGTAGGGTATGGTAGGGAAAAACAAAAACTACGGGTGAGTTATTTTTATATTTAATATAAACTATGAAACTTTCATCTAAATCGGAAATGATTTGTTACAAAATTAGTCCAAAATAATAATAAAGGGATTGCCTTTCCCTGGAACGGCTGTGTATACGTGGTCACTTTAAAAATTTATATCTCCACAACGGAGCTGAACACCATCACAATTTTTTGCTTCTACTACTATTTTCTTTACTACTATTAACAACAAAAAATTTCGTTCGGTGCTGCTGTACTTTTTTATGAAAAACATAAAGTAGTAAGCTCCATTTCATCGCGAAAATCGGTTGTTCCAATCTCCGGATATAATTTTTTTAAATGGCGTATCATCGTTAAATTAAGAAATTTCTAACGGCTTAGAAAAAATTTAGGGATTCTTACATCAGGTCGAGACATCGTTGATTTTATATTGGAACGATGCATTGCTGTCTGCCGCGAATAATGCATTAAATTTCTAAAGAAAAAATTTCCAGTAAATTTGTCGTGTCCCAATAATAAAACTCACGAATCAATCAAACAATAAAAGAATAAATCTTTAAACCAAAGAAAAAACACGAATTGCATTTAAAACAATACTTTATTAATCCGAGAACTGAGAACTTAATGCCAATATAACTAAGCTACCTGGCGCTTAGGTAACCTGAACCGACTCTAACCACGATAAGACTGTACACTTTGCGGCACTCGCCAGTCCAGTCATTGGTCTTTTATGCACCAATATTCGGAAGTAGACTTTACTTAACAACGCTGATGTAAACAAACGACAACAACCTTGCCGTTTGTTCTACCGGTTGCAGCACCTGAGTCGCTCCGTAGTAAACAATCGCTTTACATAATAATTACCATGCTAGGCTAATTATTATTGTAATCGTCAATTGCTCCACTAAGCGGTCATCGCAGCCAGCTATTGGGCAAATCAGCAAAATAACCGACAGTTGCAGAACAGTACCATGCGAGGTAACTGTTTAGCAATTGGTAATTCTTTCACTGAAATGCGCACATGGCTGCTGGAAGAATCTTCCGTATATTGGGCCATAACAAATTTTTAAGAATTGAGTGCTTCTTTGCTGGCTTACCCTTTGGTTATCTCATTAAACGCAAGTCGAGGCATCGAATGAGGCGCTATCGATTTATTATACTTGCCCAGTCTTTGTATTCGTTAGGTTGTCTGCTGTTTAAGCTCATGCATCACAAAGGTCCGGCTTCACTAATATAGCTTGTTGGTATTCTTCTTTCTTATCCTAAGAATACGACAGTATAATAATGAATGAATCATAAGCTTAATAAAATCTGTTAGCTAACACTCCACAGGTGGCATTGCATGATGGAACATTTATTTTAGGCAAAGCCTGACAGGTGGCATTACTGTCAGACATCGAGCTTTTATTTTAAGAGGAGGCGCCTTAAATGAACAGATATTAACTCCTTTAGCTTGATTTGTAAATATCGATCAGGTCAGCTGCTGCCAGATTGACGATTTTATCGTCATTATGACGATTTCTGTATCGAGAATTTTATCGCCGATTTTGCTTTTCAAAATGACGATTTTGTGACAATTGTAAGCATTGGTGATTTTTGTACAGAACAAATTTTTGATTTTGAAAGTATATACCGAAATAAAAAAGTTTAACCTGAGGGTACCGTACGTACATGCCAAAATGTAAAGTTTTTGACCTGGAAATACATTCCGAAATAATAAAAAATTCGACCTAACTATAACTGCATCTGCATAGCATTTATGATTATGATTTAATTTACCATTTAGTGAGAAACAGCAGTACCAGCACCATGTTGAAGGGAATACAAAAATGTTTCAAAGTAATAGGTAAATTCTTAATTTCTACAACTTTTGATATTCTCGAAATATGTTTTTAAAATAAGAATATTACGTCGACGAATTCTGCAAATGATTTGGATGATTTTGATATGAGTCCACGGACTCATAAATAATACTAATAAATAAATATTAATACTAAACTGCATCTACCACTCCATAGCTTTGTGCTCAACCCTATGGGTGCTTTAAATTGCTTTCTGCAGTTGAAGCAATGGTACGTGATTTTTATAATTATGTTTCAAACAAGCAAAAAGGAGTCAACAGTTCAAGGATATACTCATCCTATTAGATTACAATCCTAAGAAATTATTACACTTATCTCAAACGAAATTTGCTTCGTAAAACCAGAATGTCTAAAAAATAAACATATTAGCTTGGTAGATTTCAAATTTACACATAACTTGCGCAATCGTGAAGAAGTTTATTTAGGCATTTTTGTCAGAAATAAGTTAGCATTACTCAATATATATATATATGTATTATCAAGCCATTAATACTTTTGTTGACAACTGCGTAATGTTTTATATTGAATTATGCGAACAAATTTGACCACCATTTGATTTTACAAATCCAATCTTATTTCGTTAATCGATCGGGTAAAAATTATCAATTGACAAACAGATTCTTTATTGCCCTTAATTCGTGAGTTCTCAAGTCTTATTTTTCATGAAGGATATAGATATTGCTAAGGTATCTGGACTATAAGACCATATTTACTTTTGATGAAAGTGTTAACATATCAGTCGAACATTTTTTGAAATCTATTTTCAATTTAAAACGAAAGGACGGCTGAAAGTTATCTCCAAAACTTGAAATATGTGTGTCTCCACTTTTAACTCTCCCAAATTCGTCAGTAAAATGTCGAGCGTATATTTTAATAATTAATAAATTAATAAAAGTAAAACTCGCAGTCAACTTTATACAGATTCTTTACAGGGAATTTCATTTACGCGAGATTATATGAATTTAAATTTAGATAACGATTTACTTAACAAATTTAAATCTTCATAAAAAAATTCAGTGGAATTATATTTGTTGATATTATTTTTTGCCAATTATATTCCTAACAATATTAGTGAAGCAACTGTTAAGTTTAGTTTTTTATTATATATTTTGTTGTTATTCTCATTTGTTTTCGTTCTCTTAATAAAGTGAATAATACAAAGGATGCATTGCAATTAATATTTATGACGATTTTTACTTCCCTTTGACGATTTTTTCGTTACAAGTGCAACCCTTGTCATTTTTGTTTTAAATTTTAAATCTGGTAATTTTAGCAGCGGCAACATTTTTTTTTAAATAATACTGTAAACAGGAATTGAATAATGGATAAAATTAAATCTTGTGAATTAATAATTGAATTAGTAAAAAGCTACGAGTGCTTCTTTTTAGCTTCTTATTATTTCTGAAGGAATTTGTTTGGGGAAATGTGTATCCTTATGGATATCTGCTTTTATTTGGATTTTAAACGATTGCAAAATACATCAATTACTTCATTATCTATTCTAGTTGCAGCTTTGAAATCATCTTCTTTAAGCTTGTGAAATGTGGTTGCAAAATATCCAGAACTGTCTATAAAATATATGCTTCACAATATATTAAATTTATTGAGACCAAATCCACAATATCTTCAATACTATCTACTTTGTACACTTTTATTTTCATAAATTTATTATAATATAAAACTTAGATATTAGCAACATTATCAACCCTGGTCAACGCAACTGTCAACGCATTCATTGGGTTATTAAATCGGAATTCAAACATCGCAATCGTTGGGTCCTGACCTTACATAACTTTCTTTGAGTTTACAATTTAATACGCCTACTCCATAATGCTGACCAAAATACAATTACAAAGTAGATTTTTCGATCTGGAAACGACCTTACGTTACATTCGAATCGGGTATAGGCTATGACAAAAGTGTTGCCGGGTCGTCACAGCTATACCAACTAGTTAGTTTGACATTGTTAATGATCGTGTTAACTTATACCTAAGCAAAATGAACTTATAATAAAATGTGCTTTAATTGAACTTACATCTAAGCTAAAGTGAACTCTGACCAATGTGAGCTAGGCTTTATACTATTAGATGAATATTGCATTAACTCGCTTATCACACCATCTACCGGAATTGTCGGCACAGTGGCTCATGACAGAGCAGGGAACCATATGACTTGACAACCGGAGTAGCTTCCTTCTTCTATCATCGTTCAGCAAAGGCACACGTATCGGCATCAATTTCCATCGAGCTAATCGACCATATTATTAGTAATTTAGTATTAGTATTGCTTTTTATACAGTCCATTTTATTTGAAGTACAATAAATTAAATATTATAACGTAAAGGCGAAAATTCTCGTTTTTTCGATAACATTTTGGTCCCATCGAGCCGGATCGTACGTGTGCCTAAGACTACTTAAACAAATATCGTACATCTAGCGATCATCATTGCATAAGCAGAGAACGCTACTCTAATATCGAAGCAAAATTGATTTATATGAGCAACGCATCACTGCTAGTGATCGCCAATAAAGCATCATCACCATTCTGATATCGTCTCGCTGAAAATCGTGCATCCTAAATAAACCATCAACTTGAAGGTATCATTTAGGACCGGAGAATACTCCAATGTGCTCAGCAATTGACAATTGGAGATAATTCCATAAAGGCAGACAGAACATCACAACTTTCCTTTTAATTACAAGAAGAAAGCTGTATAGAGAAAATCCCCATCTGTGCGGATAACCCATCAGCTACGCTTGCACAATTTAAGTATCGTTTCAAAGAACATAATTGTGTTAAAATTCTATCAAGTTTTTATACAATTTTTAGCACAACTAGAACCGGATGCATATACTCCAAGCCATCAGTATAATTACACATCTTAAAGGACAGGAATTTCCAGATTTCGTGCATTTGCCACCGTAAGCAGATACAAGTAACGGTGCCCACTGTGCCGACTAGAGATAAGCCCGTTGCAAACGTGAATGAGTGAGTTCAGTCATAATTATAAACTAATCTTTGCAAAAAAAACTGAATATTTACCGACAAATTTATATAGAATTATATGAAATTCACATTATATGCATACCCTAGCAATAACAATGAATAATTATTAACAATTAAGTAGTTTCTAAATAAATAATAGTGCATACAAATAACTATCACTCTAGAAATTTGCACACATAAAACATTTCGGTTAAGTGTAACACTTGTGCTGTGTCGCAGTCGAATTCATTGTTACGTACATACATAGAACCCATTCGCGTAATATAACAGATCGACATGGCAGAGAAACAGTTAACCAATCTTAGGATACAACGCGCTGTGTTAGTTGATCAACAAGAGCGTACCAAGGAATTCATTGAAAAGGATAGCGGAGATGCCACCTTAGCTGCATTAGAACTGCGGTTGCTTCATGTGGAGAATCAAATGACCAAGTTTCTCGACATTCAGGCCGAAATAGAAAAACTTGATGAGACTGAGCTTACTACAACTCATCGCGCAACCTATGAAGAAACCTACTTTACGCAGCAGCCGCAATTAGTTACTTTACTACAATCGGCAAGAGGGAATCAAGAAACTCCTCAAGCGCATAATAGTTCACTTGGTACTCAATCAAATGTGCGTTTACCTAAGATAACATTGCCCTCCTTTAGCGGAGATGTCACTAAATGGAGTGATTTTTATGAATCTTACAAGGTGCTGATTCATGATGAACAGTCATTAAGTAATCTTCAAAAATATCAATATTTAAAATCCACTTTGTCAGGTGCAGCAGCGGCACAAATAGCTTCTCTTGAACTCAATGCAACGAATTACGATGTAGCGCTAAATATTCTTAAGGCTAAATATGGAGACAAAAGGATAATCTGCCAAGCTCACTTGCGAGACCTCCTAAATATTAAAGCAATTTGCAGCAATAAACCTGAACTTATACGAACGTTGGTCGATAGAACTAATGTGCAGCTTCGTGCACTAGAGTCATTGGGTCGCCCAGTTAATCAATGGGATGATGTAATTATTCATCTCATACTACAAAAACTTGATGCACACCTACGGTCAGCTTGGGAAGATAAGGCTCCGGACGGTAGACTTCAACTCTTAAAGAACTTTTATCATTTCTTAGCAAGAGTTCTGATAAAATTGAAGCATCCAAACGGGCCCAAAGTGAAGTAATCACGCCTGCTAGTACTAAATCAAATAAAGTGGTTCACACGTCGTTACTTTCATTAAAAAATTATTGCACTTTATGCAAGAAAAATGGACACACTATTTATAAATGTCGTACTTTCCTTAACTTATCTGTGGTTGATAGACAAAATAAAATCCGAGAACTGAAATTGTGTACAAATTGTTTACGGGGACATAATAGGGCTAATTGTAATTCGTCCTACACTTGTCAGGTTTGCAATGCAACCCATCATACATTACTGCATAATTGCGATAATCAGTCTATTATCCACGCGCACAATAATCAATTACAGCTAAATTCATTACAACCGTCTACTTCCAGTACAAGTAATCACACCGCATTACATTCAATGCAATCTAGGGCAAATAATAATTCGTCATACATTTTTATGCCAACAGCTATTGTCAATATTCAAGATGCTTACGGAAATCTTGTTCCATGCCGAGCAATTCTAGACTCCGCTTCGCAATTGAACTTTGTCTCTGAAAGGCTAGTACAACGGCTCAGGCTCAGTAAAACAAAACGATCTACTGTAGTCAACAGTATTGGCGATGAATCGTCTGTAATATCTAACCGTCAGACACACGTAAATGTCTCCTCAAGATTTAATAACTTTTCCATAGGTTTAGATGCAGTTATCTTAGCGAACATTACAGCATATCAACCGTCAATCTATGTTAATGTTTCTTCGTGGAGCATTCCTGCCAATATCCAACTTGCAGATCCTGATTTCAATAAGCCAGGTGGGATTGACCTTTTAATTGGTGCTGAGCTCCACTTTCATCTATTACAAGTTGGTCAAATAGGGTTGGGAGAAAACCTGCCAATTCTACAGAAAACAATGCTAGGTTGGGTAATCGCGGGCAAGACAAAGGTGACTTCTGCACCTCAATATAGCTGCAATGTTGCATCTATCACCTCACAAGATGATGAATCCTTAAACAAAATAATAAAAAAATTTTGGGAGCTCGAGGATCACAAGCCTACAGGTCCTAGTAAGTCAACTGAAGAGCAACTGTGTGAAGAACACTATAGAAGACATCACACAAGGAACGCTGATGGTCGTTTTATCGTAAAATTCCCATTTCGTGACGCAACCAATTGCCTAGGTGACTCGACTCAAATGGCAGTAAGAAGTTTCATTAATTTAGAGCGTCGCCTTCACAGATGCCAAAAACTTTACAAAGAATATAAAGACTTTATCGATGAATATCTCGAGCTGAAGCACATGCGTCCTCTCATGGATACAGAAATCTCTTCAATTAAATATGTCATGCCGCATCACTGTGTGAAATAACCAGATAGCTCAAGTACCAAACTAAGGGTAGTATTTGATGCTTCAGCTAAGACAACAACAAACTATTCTTTAAATAATATTATGATGACAGAGCCAGTAATTCAAAGTGATCTATTCACAATAATCCTACATTTTAGGAAACATCCCATTGCAATAACTGCTGACATTTGTAAAATGTATCGGCAGATATTAATCGATCCTAGGGATTGCGCATACCAAAATATAGCTTGGCGAGACCATCCAAGCGATAAACTAAGGTTTTACCAGTTGCAAACAGATACATATGGGACAGCAGCGGCACCATATTTGGCTACAAAATCTCTCCTCCAGTTAGCGGTTGATGAAGAAGGCAATTACCCTTTAGGTGCTAGTATAATAAAGTCGGATTTTTACGTGGATGACCTTGTCACGGGAGCAGACACATTGGACAAAGCTAAAGAGATAAAGCGTCAAGTGGAAGCAGTATTACAAACTGGAGGCTTCGAATTAAAAAAAATGGTGCTCTAATAGTAAGACACTGCTAAATGAAATACCGGCTGATAAAAGGGAGCATGCTATACAATTTCATGAGAAGGATGTTGTAAAAACCCTCGGACTCATTTGGAACCCAGAGCAAGACAAATTCAACTTCAAGGTTAGTCTCTGCAATAAAAATAAAATCACAAAAAGACTTGTTTTATCTGACATAGCAAGAATATTCGATCCTATGGGCTTCATAAATCCTGTCATTGTCTTAGGGAAGATTTTTTTACAACAATTATGGAAACTATCACTGGACTGGGATGAATCCCTTCCTGTAGAGTTACACACGGCCTGGTTAAAGTACAGAGATCAACTAAGTCTTATTGAAACATTTCAAATCCCAAGGAGGATATATCCTTTCAATGATGTACGGGAGGCTCAAATTCATGCTTTTTCGGATGCAAGCGAGAAGGCTTACGGGTCATGCGTATATCTTAGATGCGTCGACAGCTCCGGAAATACTAGTGTTAATTTAATGTGTGCCAAATCTCGCGTTGCCCCAATCAAGCACACAACAATTCCGCGCTTGGAACTATGCGCTGCAGAATTAATGGCTGACTTGGTATCCCGAATTAAATCTATAATAAACATCTGTGTTGATGCGCTATTCTACTGGACAGATTCACAGATAGTCCTTGCCTGGCTGGCAGAACCATCCAATGTTTGGTGCACATTTGTAGCCAATCGTGTGGCCAAAATACAAGAAGCTTCAGAGTTTGAATGTTGGCGTTATGTTGAAAGTGCGAATAACCCAGCGGATTTGGTATCTCGCGGTGCACTACCAGAGGATTTTCTTAATTCAAATTTATGGTTAAATGGCCCAAGGTTCCTTCATGAGGATGACCGACGATGGAAAAAGGACTACAAGCATCCAAGCTTCAAAACGCTAGGAGGTAATGAAAGACGGAAACAAAGGTCAATATTTGTAGCAACTTCTAATGAATATGATATGGTGAAAACGTCCAAATTCATCAACTCATTCATAAAACTTCAAAATTCATTTGTGTACATACTTCGATTCATTAACAATTCCAGACTAACATTATCATCGCGCCATTTAAATACAATTTCCCCCCAGGAACGGGATGCCGCCTTGAAGGCCATTATTAAGGTTGTTCAAAGAAAGGAGTTCGCAGATGACTACCAATCATTAACTAAGCACGGACAAGTAAGCAAGTGCAGCCGATTAAGAAACCTAACCCCTTTCCTTGATTCGGACTATATCATAAGAGTTGGAGGCAGGCTTAAACATGCTATAATAACGTATGATGCAAAGCATCCAATGCTTCTACCGTCGTCTCAGCCATTTACGAAATCACTAATGACATATCTACACGAGAAAAATATGCACATTGGTCCACAAGGACTACTAGCTACAGCTCGAGAAAGATTTTGGCCTCAAAGGGGTGCTAGCGTTGCAAGGCAAATAGTCCATGCTTGCATACGATGCTTCCGGACAAGGCCTACTAACATTCATCAAATGATGGGCGATTTGCCTCCCAGAAGAGTTCAACCGGCTCGGCCATTTGTCAATTCTGGTATGGATTTTTGCAGCCCATTTTTTATTCACTATAAATCAAGAGGAAGGCAACCAACAAAAACATACATAGCTATTTTTGTATGCTTTGCAACGAAGGCAGTCCATCTTGAGCTCGCTAGCGATCTATCATCAGGTAGTTTTCTTGCCGCGCTTAGACGTTTTATTAGCCGAAGAGGTGCTTGCGGTCACTTATATTGCGACAATGCCACCAATTTCATCGGAGCTAATTCAGAGCTGAAGGAGTTGCGCAATATCGTTCTATCAGAAGATGGCAGGAATAAAATAATTGAGCTATGCAGCAAGGAATTTATCAACTTCCACTTCATACCACCTCGGTCACCCCACTTCGGCGGCTTGTGGGAAGCTGCAGTAAAATCTACGAAATATCATCTTCGTAGAGTGGTACATCAACATCCTTTAACGTATGAAGAATTATATACTTTGGTTGTGCAAACGGAGGCGATACTAAACTCCAGACCTATAGAACCGATGTCTTCAGATCCTAACGACATTTCAGCCTTAACTCCAGGGCATTTTTTAATTGGAGAGCCGTTAACTGCCGTCGTCGAACCAAGTCTCAAGGAACTCCCTTTAAACACACTCAGTCGATGGCAACGCGTACAATGGTTGCAACAACAATTCTGGTCCAGGTGGTCGAAGAGCTATTTAACCCAACTGCAATCCCGAACTAAATGGACCTCACCTGCACCTAACGTATCTGTAAATAGTTTGGTACTGATCAAGGAGGACAACTTGCCAGCAATGAAATGGGTTCTCGGTCGGGTCGTAGACATCCATCCCGGCGATGATGGAAGGGTTCGCGTCGTGACGGTAAAAACAGCAAGTGGATCATTTACAAGGGCAGTAACTAAGATATGCCCCCTTCCCACCAATAATGATTGAAAGCCAATAAGGCTTTTCAAGGCGGGCGGCATGTTAATGATCGTGTTAACTTATACCTAAGCAAAATGAACTTATAATAAAATGTGCTTTAATTGAACTTACATCTAAGCTAAAGTGAACTCTGACCAATGTGAGCTAGGCTTTATACTATTAGATGAATATTGCATTAACTCGCTTATCACACCATCTACCGGAATTGTCGGCACAGTGGCACATGACAGAGCAGGGAACCATATGACTTGACAACCGGAGTAGCTTCCTTCTTCTATCATCGTTCAGCAAAGGCACACGTATCGGCATCAATTTCCATCGAGCTAATCGACCATATTATTAGTAATTTAGTATTAGTATTGCTTTTTATACAGTCCATTTTATTTGAAGTACAATAAATTAAATATTATAACGTAAAGGCGAAAATTCTCGTTTTTTCGATAACAGACATCATACTGCTCGGGGATAACTATTCTGAAAATTCCAATTAATCCTTTCATTTGCCTTTACTTTTTTTTAATTTATTTCGTAAAAGAGCAGTAGGTACGTAACGTCAGTTTTTAAACAAACCGTACCCAATGCCGTCTAATGTATCCGTAGGGTATGTTAGTCCTAAAATATTAATACTATTGAGATAATTTCTCGTTGGTTGACCTTTTCTTATTTTATAAAGATACTTAATTAAGTAGTGCTCCTACTAAATAAGTTAAATAAATGAATAGTCAAAGATGCTTTGAATAAATTTAATTTTTGGTTTTGTGAAGGCAAACAAAATTGCTCTCTTAACAATAATTTTGTTTTGAATTACTCGTTGATGTCCTGCTGCCAATTTTATTACATTTCGTGACACTATGAAACTCTGCTTTGTTTTCGTTTGAAAAAGGCATGTGTCGACTCAACATTATAATCATGTTTTGTCGTCCACATAATACCTTTGAAAATCGGATTCAATTAATAATATTTACCCTGCAATGCTTTCACTTTCATTGTGTATCCTTGGTAGTATTTTGCCCGCAGCTTGAACTATATACGCCCGTAAATTCTCAGTTATGCCACCGTTTCAATAAATACACAGCAGTTTATCACCCGGAAAGTTGTCATAAAAATAAAAGGTGAGTACCCCTGAAAGCTAACAACGTGTTAACAGCATCAATAAAATAACAAATACCCTCTCATAATTGAAATGCCGGGTCTATTTTCGTTTCTCACTTGCCCGTAGGAGAGTCGGGAGATTGGTTCGGGAACATTATGTGACATACATATATATATATATATATATATATAATATATACATACATATACTTGAGGGGAGATGAAGCTTTTGGAAAAGTTGGTAGCATTAGACGATATCATAAAGCCGAGTTATTAGAGGGTTGATGGGCTGATGTTTATTACAAAAGGGAATTTGATTGGCGACCCTATTCTCCTGGTGTCATTTTATTTTCGTTTTACTGACTGCTTTGGCTCCACTGGTGTTCTTTGTGAGAAAGTTTACCTGAGTACAACAATTATCTTAATGCTTTTCTTTGTGGGAATTTTAATGTGCCCTTGGAAAATAAGTTAAAGTTTTTTACGTTTATGAATTGGAACTTGGGAAATAATGTTACGCTTGAAATTAAAACTGCTGCTGATGGTTATTTAAAATTTCTATAATTCTGGAGATAAGTACGGCGCCAAATATCAACAAAAAATTAATATATTTACCGAAATTTTTGCTACTTTCGTTAAGCAGTACCTCATAAAAAAAACAGAGTTTTGGGGTGAAGGTTTATCAAGGGAAAAAGGAATACAGTTTTACTCAAATTACGTTAAAACAAACAAGATCATTACCCCATTTTAATACATTTAACCAAGTGAAGAGTGGTTTTGGAACTTTACATGACATGGCTTATCCATTAACAAAAAAACCAAAAGTGAGTGCTCCATTGAGATCCCTTTATACTAAATGACTATTTCGCTTTGCTGGAAAAATTTATAGAAGAAAATCATTTTAAACTTGAAATAAATATATAATATAAATATATATATATATATATAACCTAGATAATAATGCTTTTGCCTGGATCAGGCAAAAACCAAAATAATTGGAGAAAAATGAAAATCTTGTTCTCGAACATTAAGTAGTCCTGTGCATGATAAAGCCACCCTTTCATTCGCTGCTAACGCTGTAGACCGTAAGATAACACTGCACAATATTTTAAAGGGAAAAACTGCTGCAATGAGTGGATTATCTCAGACAATCAAGATTTTCCAAATATATCGTATGATGTTTCCATAAATGGATGGATGGAGACTACGATTTTTAGGAATTAATTCAATACCACATTCATTCCTTCAATTGATAAAAAACGAGTAGGTAGTCTTGCTTATTTTCATTGGCCAAACTACCCATATTGATATGGAACTTATACAGGGTGTTTCCTCTATAGTGGTCCATAGAACAGAAGGTGATGGTATTCAGCTAGAAAGAAGAAAATCAGAAATTTAACTCCTAAGAGGATAGTGTGACGGGGCTGATTGAGCAGTCATTGCAAGTGCCATGAAGTTCTACATGCAATGAGCTCATGACGGTTACTGTTCGCGTCAAATATGTATGAAGCATGGATCTTGTAATCCATTCCACAACTACGCCCTTTAGTACGAACGGTGGATGTGCAATGTACTTTACAAAACAAACGTTGATTAGAACTCAGAACCCCATCCTACTTATTATCTAAACACCCTGTACAAGTAGAACTATGATTCCATTCAATGTGTAATAACGAGCACGAAAGTAGTTTAATTAAAAATTGTTTTAAATCAAAACTAATACGGACAAATCTCAAATTCTAACTGGGTATATGTGCTAGTAGTAATACAATATACCTAGTTAGAAGCTGACATTTGTCCGTATTAGTTTTGAAATTCTTCGGAAATTCATGGAAAATTTCATAAAGCTCCTACTGAGTCTTTTATTATTGTTAATTTGTTCCGTCCATAGAGATTTTCATTTCTACGTATTCATTTTAGAAAGTATTTCGTACATATTTCATTTCATCATAGGAAAGGAGATTTCCATCGTGTAGACTTTTGCATTTTTGCCTTGAGCTTGAATTTATATTGTATGGACTCCTTTCGTTTCCGGAGGAAATTTTTGTTTATTTCCATTTCAGTGTAGATATACATAGGTATTTACAAATTAAAAAGTTCTACATTTTTTACAACTTTCTCTGGAAAGTTTTTAATTTACTGTTGGGCGAGTAATGTGTACCGAAGGAAAATTATTAACTTAAGTTCCCCGAATTTGCCTGGATCGAAATATTTTAAAACTCAACAGTTTTTGTATTTTATAGTGATGTGGGATTTTTTTTTCACACCACTCAGCTGTGTTCCATTCCAATTATTAATATTAAATGCGTGCTCGGAGGCAGCCTTAGGTTGTTATTCTTTATTCATTCATGATTGGTGGGTCATGTGGTGCAAGAATATTATGTAAACAGAAGGATATAAAATTTGTAACCTGAGTATACAGAGACTTTGGAAAATTAATCATGTTCCGCTGAGGTCATGAAGTCTTTGTTTCCGACGCATTGCTACGTATTTAACTAGAATAAATGTGATAAATACTTTTACATTTTGTAGTGTGTCTAGATATGCTCTTATTAATTAACGGTAACGGGTATCTGTTTACTATTATAATTTTATTTAAAGCTCTACACTCGATACAATATCGTTTAACTATGGTAAAAGTACCTATTACCGGCCAACAAACTTTTTTTGTAATTGATCCTTTATATGTATAACGATAGAGTTTGCTTTGGATAAAAATTATACATTTTATATGAATAAGTATACCTACTTCTTATTTATCTATTTTTATGATTTTGCTTGGACAATTATTTTCTAAAACATTATTATAGTCAAATAACATACAAAATATCTCCTTTATTAGTTTCCGGCCACGAAAATTCTATTTCTGGTCAAGAACGCGTCTATTACCGGCCGAAAGGAAAACTGAATCAGTTATCTTTCAAAGTGAAAGAAAGACTAAACAGTTTTAAAATATATTATTCATGTCATGAAAAGTAAATAGTTCATTTTCCTAAAATAAAACAGCTTTTCTCTGCTCTAATTTTAATTTTCTAAGCACTCTTACATCAGCACTGCGTAACGTGTGTTGTGTTGGGCGGTAAGGCATATAAAAGAATATCATAATTATAATAGGATTTGCTTAGCTCCAGTGTTAAATATCAGATTTGTGTCCGTCTACAAAGAATATAATTGGCTTTTGAACTTTATTGTTTTTGAGCCATTTATCTAGCCCATTAACTAACTACGTACTCAAAAAATATGTTTCTCTTCATCCATCCAGAATTGCAATCTTTGTGCGAGATGTACTGTTCTCTTCGTTCGGATGTAAGGGAGATAACACAGTAATAGTATTTTCTTCATGCTCTGGCTTGATTTTGTATACGTTTTGGTATCCTTTTAACGCCAATACACGTTCAGTTTTTGGATATAAAGTAAATCCTGTTTCATCCCCATTTGAAATTCTTCTGGGACCATTTAGTATGCCTTCATCGGTGAGTTTCAAATAATCTTTCAATTGTTCGAACCATGGTCTAATTGAAGCCTCTGTACCCCTTCCCTTGGAGATGCTTCCCGGAATGCACTGCATCATTTCAATCTAGTTATCGTACCATTCTTCTTCTAAATAAGTGAGGACAGTAAAAAGGCCAGCAGTTGAGATTTCTTCAAGAAGTTTTTCACTTAGCTTAGCTTGTATACATGCAGTGTAGTTCTTGGCACCCCGAACTTTCTGCTAATTTCTCTTATTGAATTTCGAAGACACCCCGTTAAAAAAAAACAAATAATCTAACAACTGCATTTCAACTACTAAATAATAATGCAAGTTTTACTTTTGGCCGTAAATATATTCTTTGAAGCAAAAGCTGCATAGATACAGTACACAAGTTTAATTCATTTGTATAATGACGATGATAAATTACGATGATAATTTGTAGTTCATTTAATTACAAAATTAATTTTGTTTTGCTGTCAAGTTGTTTTCTTTGAAAACGTTTCCAAAAGATTTTATAATAATATTAACTTTATATATAAATTAATTTCGTTTATTAATAAAATATATTTCTGATTTTCTAAAAACTTATTCAAAGTAATTGTATTATTAAGTTATTTCCTTCTTTAGATTATTGGCTGTGTTAAGTCCCAATGTGGACTTAGCATAAAGAAGAGGCAGGTGCCGGTTTGAGAAATGACAATACAGGTGATATTTCAAATGTCGGAGTTCAATAATTTATTTATCACAAATTTTTCTTACAAAACTAACAATTCACTTTTTCAATAACTTTAATTCATTTTACTCTACCTCTAAATATATCTAATTAAAATCAATTATTTGGGCCTCCACTGGCAATTTTTATTTCTTGATCTGTAATAGAAAAAAACAATTATTCAATAAAAACCAAAAATAAAGTAGGGTTGGGTTGAAACTGCTCGTATGGGAAATGCTCCCATTGTAGGATGCTGAAAAATTAAAACTAATATAATTAAATTTGGTAAAAAAGTTAGTATTTAAGGGATTCATATATACTTCACATAGTTTGGTTCGTTTGTTAGACAAGACTTCAGTGGCTTCCATTTAACTGCCGATCTGTCTTGTTTGTCAGTCAGAACTTGAGTGATTTGCTGTAGATCGCTGTTTGTAGGCAGAAACACACTGGGAAATGTGTCTGCCGGTGGCTTTAACAATGAAACCCTGCGCCGTTTTGTCAAAATTCCTACATTAAGGCACGAAATTACGTCATCGTGTATCTTAATGAGAATGATTTTTCTGTGCTGTGAGCTGCCATATTGAAAATGTCAAAGTCTTTGATGGCACCTTATAGAGAAAGCTAGGTGTTTACGATTTATGTTTTGAATATTATTTATTTATTAATGTTTGATCTATTTTTCAGAAAAAATATAAAGTTGTGAAATTAAGCGCTGGAGTCTGGATTTAGATGAAGCATTGGGGTGATTAGGTAATTTTGTTTTGATTAAAAGTCTCAGATCGTAAATGATTTGAAACTATTACCATCTTTTTACATTTGTTTTAATGTTTATTTTGTTTTTTAGCTAATCATGTTTTCGCCATATCATAGCGGGAAGAATATGTGAGTGTTTAGTTTGTGTATTTTAAATTTATAGATTTTTTGTTGTTCCGAGATGGAACAGGCTGATATCTAGTGTATGTAATCTAAAATCCGGCCATCTGGGGCTGGTTATTAAAAATTTAACCGAAAAAAAACAGTTTCAAAAACCGGCAGGATAGTTTTGTTATTACTACATAATGTTTCGTTATTTTCTGACCAATTTACTAGCCTTACAGGTATTTGATAGAAAAAATGTCCACTTAGGTAGCTTATTTTTCAAATAAAATGCTACTTACATTCAATAAAAGTCGCACATAAATTAAGCAAAATTAAGACAATAAACTCACTTCCGCGCATTTCAGAGGGTGGACATAAAATAAGTTGAAAACGTCACTGTCCGCAATGCGCAATGACACTTTTGTAATACTTAGATAACAAACCAATTTTGTTATTGATACATATGAAAAGGTTTTCATTTGTAAATTGATGGTTTTATTTTGGTACGAGTGACCGGGAACTAGTGATGGCCAGTAATAAGAGCGTTTACCTTAATATATTTGGTATTGACCGAAAGTCTTCTGTCTGTGTCTGTCAATGATTTCATTGTACGTTATTGCTAAATGCATGGGAGTCTGTCACGGTACTTTGTCGTTTAAAATCAACTGCTGATCTACAGTAGAAAGTATGGAATTCTCACGCTTAAGATCTAATTAGATAAGGTATGAAAATTACTTCCAATGTTTCATTATTATCCTCACTATTCCCTTAATCTTGTCTCTAAACTTTTCTATGGTCTGTCCATCGTTTGGTACTTTATATCATAATCAATAATCTTTTAATTGAGATAATCTTTATCTACTTTTCCTTTTAATCCTTCTAATATTGCTTAATAGCCCAGTATGTAGGAGATTTTTCAACTGATTTTCTTAGGGATCTTGGGCCATGTTAAGATAAATCTAAATTCAACCAATCTTAGCATTATCAAAAAGGGTAAAATTTTGGGAATCAAAACTGTTTTTTTTTCTCTAGTATGAAAATCGTGAAAAATGATAAACCCTATCAAATCGCGTAATCTTCTTTCCTTAAACTTAAAAATAAAAGTCGCACTGCACGCACGCTATTGAATGAACGAGAATTCATGTACACATAATGCTTTATTGGTACCCTTATCTACACCATTATTGAGGTCGAAGCCAACTGCGTTTTACTGTGGTGGTTTCTTCAATTAACATATTTCAAACCCTATATAAATTCTTCCCAAGCCTTGAAACAGAAATCAATATGTGTGCGTGCTACATAATCCAATTTTCTAATATGTTTTATATTGATTCCTATGGAAAAGTGACAAGCCATTGATTTTACATACGCCATAAAGCCTAAACTAAACTATGCATACAGTAAAATAGTCTTCCAGTAATTTCAAGCTTGGTTCCTTACTTTCCCAAATACATTAGTAAACAAAATAATAAAACTCTTTTGATTAAAAAGTAACGTTACCATTTTACGCTCAATATCTCTGACCTGAGTAATATGTAGTTGCAATAGTGTATGTGCGTCCGTAGTCCGAAATCTGTAGGCGGATTGATTCGAATTTATCGGAACACGGCACATTCACATATCGCAATTATTACTCAGTTGAGAGTTTGTGTTTGGGCATTGCCGTCTTTATGTTCCAGGCCGTGACACAAAACGATTTTGCTAGTTGCAAAAGTATTAGAGTGGTACGATTTCGCACTTCTCTTAGCATTTGTTGTTATGGAAAAATGCATTAATTTCAACTTCAACCTTCTGCACAACGTAAATAAGCCTCTGTACAAAAGTTTTATTCAGGAATTGTGTTATTTAATTTCTTGTGCATTTACCAGCATAAAAATCTAAGTACTTTCTTTAAGAAAATTATTTATATTTTATTACTCAAACATAACACTACACATAAAAATGAGAAAATGCGTTGAATTCTGTTGCCTTCATACCAGCTTTCATTTTTCTGTGTGTTTTCTCACAGAGAAATGAAAGCTCATTTCAAAGTGGGAGCAAATAGTTCTTAAATTAGATCTACTTTTGTTTGAAACTGATTTTCTTTTGAATATGTATAAAAACCTAAAGTATAAATTATACTACCATAAAGGCAACAAATTTGCCTATAAAATAGGCTAATATTTGAATTACCTTTGAATTATAATTTAAAAGTTATGAAGAGTTAAACACAGAAAACCGTGGCCGTCCGTTCGATTCACAGCGCTGTGAGCAAGCGCAGCTTGTGAAATCATGAGGCGAATGTGTACCTCTGCCGATTCATTGATAAAAAATACTTTGAGTCATGTTTGAAATGAAAAAAACTGAATTATTTGATATGAAATGTTGGAAATATTTTTAAATTGATAGAAGCATTACGGGATAATATAAAAAAATGGTTAACATTGTCTTTTTGTCTTTATTATACTTAAGAAGTTACTGTGTGTTAAACGTTGAAAGACTCATTTTTTTCATATAGCTCAATATGCAAGCACAAAGCTCTGATTGATTTCTGGTGTAATTTGTGGTATGAAGGCAACAGAATTCAACGCTTTTTCACATTTTTATGTGTAGTGTTATGTTTGAGTAATAAAATATAAAAAAATTTCTTAACGAAAGTACTTAGATTTTTATGCTAGTAAATGCATAAGGAATTAAATAACAAAATTCCTGAATAAAACTTTTAGTATGGAGGCTTATTTACATTGTGCAGAAGGTTGAAGTTGAAAGTAATGCATTTTTCCATAAGAACAAATGCTAAGAGAAGTACGAAATCGTACCACTCTAATACATTCAAAGAATTCGATGTCGCGGCCTGGAACATAAAGAATTCGATGTCGCGGCCTGGAACATAAAGAAGGCAATGGTTTGGGCAATCCTAGTCATTTAGTTAAGATAAATTTTTTCAAATAATTTTGTTCGGAAAAGTATACAAATTTGATTAAGGTTGGGAGGATAAGAAAACAAGCTTGAGATTATCACAAGACAATCTTTCTGTATGAATAGTAGTTTCGGGTGGAGGAGTTATTCAAATAAAACTTTTGTGAGTTTTACATAAGAACTCTGCAAATATTTTGAATGGTAGTGTAAGCCGAACCTGATCTAGAGGTTGTTCAACTTGCATTATATATAAAAAATACTGAGAATGTAAATTGCATATATGTTACAGTCAAATCATGAAATCCGTCAAAACCCGATTTTACTAGGAAATTCTAGTTCTAACAAAGCGCTCTCGGTAATTCTATTTTTAACTAATATAACACAGTTAAAACTAAAATTAACGAGAGCGCTTTGTTAGAACTAGTATTAACTAAAGAATATTTAGTTAACAGTACAGATCAGTGACACACGCCCCCCCCCCCCCCCACCCACCCCGCACACGTAGCCACACACACACACATCCCCGCGCGCGAATTACCGAGAGCGGATTGTTAGAACTACAATTTTCTAGTAAAAGCGGGTTTTGACGGATTTCGTGTTATGAATGTAACATATATATCAAAACGATCTGAAATTGTAATTAGTATATATCAGGCAGTAGTGCCATATAACACAAAATTGACCCAATTAATGTATTTGTATGAGGTTCTACGACTTTGCTTTCCGCAGAAAAAATAATTGTCTCATTAACCTCTTACCAATCGAACTACCTGAATGCAGGTTAGTATACTAAGTTTAATTTTTAATTTAAATAAATTTTGTTCTAGTATCTACGTGTTAGTGATATTTCTCTGTTAGAAAATTAAATTGTTTAGCTTACGTGCTGCTTAGAAAGGAGGGGGGGGGGGCATCGCCCATCGCTCCCTATAACCACTTGCCATCAGTTGTGGACCGCTCTGTATAGCTTTCTCTTTTCGTTTCAGTATGAAAATTTCATTAGCATTCAGATATCGCCGGAGTTCTTTTATTTATATAATATAAGTAGGACAGTAAAACTTAGTCCCACATCAAATAGACATTATACACTTCTTGCTTACTGATGATGTTTTTCACATAAAGGTCGCTTGCATTTCGTTTAAACGCCATAATTTCCTGGGCTGGTTACAGAAATTTTCGGGGAATGCTAATTAGGAGGGTTAATATATGTATAAAATTAAATTAAATATTTTCAGGAAAACTGAATCTGAGGATAATTACCCCGGCTATGATAATTTCCAATATACTACTTTTCATCAAAATACCCGGCTTTTATGAGCTTTCGATCACAAAAAAGTGCAAAAATTTTGCTTCTACTGAAAATTCCTTAGTAGTATAATTTTAAATTTTGTGAGAATAATTTATGACTCAAAAAGAAAACATGATAAATATAACAAATAACTTTTTAAAGTTTAAGTAAATATTAAAATTACATACCATTTGTTTAAAATTTTAAAATTTACATGGTAAACAAAGAAAGCAAAGTCAAAGCAAAGTAATTTAGTTAAGTATTTTGATAAACATTAGAAGCTCCAAATTTCATTGGTATTCACTGTAGTGTTAAAACTTATACTGCCCAGGGGCTAGATTTCGCAACTGTGAAAAATTTACCAGTCCACACGATTTAAAAAACTCATCGTAAGGGAAAGTGTACACATAAATGCTAAATGAAAATTTTGCTGTGCTGAATGTTGTTTGAGTGAGAAAATAGTCTTTTTGAATAAGTTAAGTTCTGTTATAAGAAATGAGTTACATAAATTCACTAGTATTAAGGCGACTACGGCTTAGAAAAAGGTAAAATAAATAACATAACAAATAATTTTGAAAATAACGCTTGACAAAAACTCACACGTACCTCTTCAAAATTCACGACCAAAATGGCGAGGAGAAAATATCAATTAAACCGTACAAAATTTTGACAGAAAAACTCATTACCATTTTTGCGGAATAGAAACAAGGTGCTGTACACTAAATTTTGTGGAATACGGCCCCAGATCTTGCTTTCTTTGTATACATACATTGAAAAATTTTACAATTTATACACAAACGTAATGTAATTTTAATACATATTTAATTAAATGCACAATGAAGGGAAACTCTAGAGAGCTTCTGTGATGTGTTCATTAAGTGAAGGGAGAAATTATTTTCTATTTTTTAAAGCGGATTTAGAATATTTGAAAAGATATTTTTTTGTATTTTCCATTTCATTTCATTTGAGTATAAATTTTGATTTACTGGAGCTCTAGGGGGGCGATTGCCCCGATCACCCTCGCTGTATCCGCCCTTTGGTCTTCATTGCATTTTCCCTTAGTTGGTATTCCAAGCTGATATTAGTTACGATCAGTTATCCTGCGGCCGCCATGCTACAAAATGAGCTAGGTGTTGTACAATTAAATTATTTTTTCTAGCGTGCTGTCACCAAATCGTGGTTGGTGATCCCACGCTAATACTAGTTCTGATCACTTGTGATGAGTGCAGGATCTTGCATACAATTTATTTACTCGACATAATATTGTTGATTTCCAAGCGTTTTATCGATTTTACTTTTCAGTTAAAAAGTGATTTTATGATACTATTCACAAAAGTGTGCATGCATACACATTTCACTTTGTAGCTGCACTAACACTTAAGCGACGTTGAATGTTTTTTGTTTTTTTCTTAGATTACCTATAAAATTAAGGCGATAGTTTTTACGCAACTATACTTTCGATTGTATCAATCGATCTAACTAGTTATGATTTCTTCTATTAAATATAACGACGAAGTTTGTTTAAATTTGTTTGCTAAACACGTACAGAATCAGAAAAAACCAAGGAAGTGTAGCCGCTAAATGAATAAAAAGATAAATTCCAAAACATATTGCTGAGATCTTATTAGTGTTCGGAAATTTTTTTAAAGTACAAAAATAACGTCCTGTTCTAATTTGAAATTTCTTAAATTTTTTTTTATACACATTGGAAAGAGAACTTAAGCCCTTTTTAATTTAGAAAATGAAATATGTGATTGAACGTTGATTATGAAGTTCACTTAAATTTTTCCGATATCTGGCATTATTATTTCTGCTGTTGGTTAACATTAATTAAATTCCATCCTCTATCACCTATCGAACCAACATCATATCGACATTGAACCTACAAGCTATGGCTTCTCTCATTTATAATAATAATTTTATATTCCTGATAATGCGCAGGCAGCTCTCTACATTATTAATTTAGTAACGTGTCCATTCTATATTATCAGCATGTTCTACTTAAAATTAATCAGATTAAATCATCCGGTGACTAGATCAGTGAGCAAATGGATGTTTCCATCCTGTGCTAGCTACTAACATTGAATTAACTTACAAGGGTGGGGTATATAGAATAACAAGTAATGACTATCCCATAAGTACTGTGGATTACGGAATTAGTAGCTAGTGGCGTAACTAGGTATGATTCATGTGATACTTGTATTTTTTATAAACCGATGTGTTTTAATTTCTCGGATGTAGCAGTCTACGATTAATAAAAAACTAATTCATCATGTGTAGTCCTTTTATTGGCCTAACGTTTCGGCAAATATCGTTGCCGACCTCGGAAGCACGGTCATAAATCTATTCAAGTATATTAGCTTTGCTATTACAATAAAAATGCTGCGTCTATTGTTTGCTTACGGGCTGTTTTAGCTTACATCTGTTGTTGTTGTTGTTGTTTATCCAATGATCATCAGCCAAATTATACTAATGTAAACATTGTATGCACTGAGCATAACTACAGTAAACGCCTTACTCTTGAGGCCTTGAACATTCAAAGCACAAAATATACAATGAACAGACGAACAGACACAGACAGCATACACATCATTTACTGCAGTCTCTTAGAGAATCCCATAAGCTCTTAAATACATAGAAAAATAAAAGAAAACTGGCCGTTATGAATCTCTTCGATCAGATATTTACCTACTAGTTGAATTTTAAAACTTGACTAGGGCAATTCACTAAGCCTCATATTTCTTGTTAACTAGTAGTGTTATATTTTGTGATTTATGTTCATCTTTGCGTTAAAAACATTAATGTTTCAACAAGTGTAAGCTAAAACAGCCCATAAGTAAACAATAGACGCAGCATTTTGATTGTAATAGTAAAGCTAATATACTTGAATAGATTTATGACGGTGCTTCTGAGGACGGCAACGATATTTGCCGAAACTTTAGGCCAATAAAAGGAATACACATGATTAATTAGTTTTTTATTAATCGTTGACTGCTACACCCGAGAAATTAAAACACATCAGTTTGTAACTAAGTATGTACATATTAGCCCCCCGCAAGTTAACAAACTTTCGCAGGAAAATTTAATTTTTTGTGTTAATTGTTAGGAAATATTTTTTGAACTTCGGATCCGAATGTATGATGTTTCCCATAATTTTGTACGGGTAGATGAAATATTCTCTTCTCCATTTCTAATTTTTTCGTGACCAGAAATTTCTACAATATTGGAGAATTCCCACGATCTTTCAACAGTGCCTGCACTCCACTCACTCCAAGCTAGAGTTGAGCAAAAAAATAAAAAGGTTTCGTGGGTACTAGGAGCAGTGCTGCCAAATCTGGATTGCAAAATCTATTTGCTTAGATTTACTTCATGCTTTACATTCGTCATTAAACCTGTTAAAAAACCACTGGCAACCGCCGCACAACAGTGTTGAGAGCTTGATGGTATTTCAAAATTGTTCAACGTAAAAAATTTGATCTCATACATATTTTAATTTTCGTTCATTGCTTACTTATCTAATATTATAAAGTTAAAGTAATACTATTCTCACATCTGCGAACTCCGATGCATGCTAGCAGCGTGTACGCCTAGCCTAAGGAAGTAAGCTAAATATTTCCCAGAAAATAATTTACAGTGTTTCAGTTTCAGGCGTACCTCTTTTCTCCGTTTAAATACAAAGAATAAATAGAAGCATTCTCGACTTTTTAATTGTTGTATCATGACTACTATCTAGTCAGCCCATTTGCAGCTTCTCAAAACCTATGGTGGTGTGAACACCTTTAAATGGAACTGAAATAACGAAATTATTACAGAGTTCATATAATTTTTATTTAGAAACCGAATTTTAATTGAGTGAATCTAACTGCTTATTAACACTAGATTTACCGGAAATTTTATATTACTATTTCTACCGAAACCAGTCAGAATGACTGGTGTTCAGAAAAAGTTCTTAGCGTTGTTTCTACTCTTTATTTACTTATAGAAAATGCTAAATCAGTTGATTAATATTAATTGTATTACATAAATAGATCCATAGAAATTATCAATTCATTAATTTGTTAGTTATTATATAATAGAAAAATAATATATAGAATATAAATAAATATTAATTTTATTAAGAGTTAATCAGTCACAATTTTTGACATACATACATTTTTTTCTTTGTATATTTCCAGCATAAATTTTTTTTGCATATTGTTGGTTGTACCTACCGAGGCTAAACTCTCAATTTGTGTCTGCTTCAAGATCAGTTTGAGTGCAAAACCATCGATTTTAAAGGGCGCTCAAAGCAATCGCGAAAATATACCCTGAGGATTTAATTAATAAATGTAGTGTTATTATTATTGTAATATCCTATTTAACACCATTTACGTACAGAAAGGGTGCTACTACTTGTACCTGGTGTATCAACTTCTCGTGATTTTTCCCCTGAAGCCTGATATTCAAAAGCAAGTTTTTCAGTTAGACGAAACAGAAAGTCTTTTCTTGATATGTTTTCACCTGTTGTTTGTATTTTTATACAATATCCAGGAATTTATTCTGGCTAAATTTAAGATATTGAAGAAAACTTAAAGTAGTCAACTCCTGGAACCTGATTTAACACTATATTTTTGTGCCATTTGCTCCGGGACATCGACCTAAAATTTAGTTTTTTTATAAAAGGACATAGTTTCGGGTAATTTCTTGTTGTATCAATTTTGACATGTTTGTGTTTTGTACTTAGTAAAAGAGCTCTCTTATTCGATTTACTCTTGTAAACTGTAAGTGTACATCCATTTGATGCATAAAGCAACGTGGAAAAACGAGCTATGCTATCTTTCTCTTGTTTGCAGGTTTTCCGGAGTTCCCTCTTGTTTGAACGTATTGCTCCAACCACCGAAGTATTCTTGAATAGTACTTTTGAAGCAAGGGGAATACTCGTAAATAAATTATCCGTGGTTACTTTCATAATATATTGTTCTAAAAGTTTCAAAACAACAAATTCACCTAGAGTTGTTGATGAATCTCGAGTCTCATCTTTTCCTAAATAAGGAAATCCATTTATTACATATTTAGTTTCAACTTCCGACGCCAGCCAAAATTTTACGCCAAATTTCTAAGGTTTGTTTGGCATATATTGGGTGAACCTACATCTGGCCTTCGTTGGGAAGAGCTGCTCGTCCACCGTAATATTAGTGCCTGGTTTGAAGAAGTTTTGGATATTTTCAATAAATTTATCCCAAACTGTTGAAACTAAAGCGAATTTGTCTGTTTGTAATCGTTAACTCCTCTGATGTTTCTTGTCGAATCGAATAGAACGTAAAATATCAGTAAAATCACATCTACTCATAGTTGTTGAAAAAAATGTTGGTCCCCACTTGTTATTCCATAAATATTCAAATCTCAAAGTTTTTCCTTCGTGCGCCCTACGCGCGCATAGTATGGCAATAAATACCTTCAATTTTACTTCGGTAATTATTCATTTTTTCCCCGAAACTCGAGAGGCTTCTAGCTCTGTACAGGTCTTTGTATGTACCATAATATAATCAATCAGTAACAAAAATGCGCTTCTTAGTTCCCCCTTCATAATATTTTTTCTTGTAGGCCCGGGTACATCCCTGAAAATATTCCGAACTGGTAATCTTCCATCAACACCTCCTTCTTAAATTTTTTCCAAATAGTTCCGTATGCAGCAATTCCAGTTTGCTGATCTTGTAATTCACTTTCATCTACGTCTTCAGAACTGGAACGCAAATCGCATCTGTCTTCTTAGATGTATATTTGAAATGTTTTCGTATTCACTGTCACTTGACTCACCTCCATTGTCGTTATAAAACAGTTCACTATTACCACTGTCGATTATAACATCTTCATTTTGGTTGTCTAATAATTCGCTTTCGCTATCATACAGTTCATCATCTTCATCATCCGAACATTCCATAAGTATGCTGATTATATTTTCCAATTTCGCAGAACATTTCATTGGTTTTGCCATTTTCAGGGTCTGGTGATAAATATAAAAATTAGTTGAAACTAATAACATAATAATATTTCTCTCTGTATTTAGCTTTCTTTCCAAAGAATCTATTTTTGAATATTTCAGTATCTACGTAAATATTACTTTCTAATATGTACAACAATCTTTCAGAGTCGACGCCAAAAAATTGAATGAATTACTGGAAATGTGTTACATATTTCACTGGAATAATGAATTGACTGTGATCTAATTTCATCGAATTCACATTCATCCATAATGATCATAAACATCACCCTTATTATTTGTTATAACGACCCCAACGTCACTCCATTCCATAGAATGAAATACCAGTAATTTTGACTGGTGCTGGTATAAGGGTCTATGTAAAAAATATGTTTGTTTCGAATCTATATAAAATAATATAAATATCATAAAACTGATTCTTTACTTATAGCTATAAAAGTCATGACATCTTTTCGGAAAGAAAATTTTACAATAAGTAGACATTTTAAATTGAAATAGCAAGACCAGTCATTTTGACTGGTCTGGTAAATCTAGTGTTAAACCAGCGTTTTTATTTTATACGGTTTCAAGTTTCATATCTTCATATGAACATAAATTAATTTTGTAGGCTTTCGTGGATTCCTAGAAACTGTGGGCCTCCTACGCGGGGAGGCTCGCGGGGACGTTCGTTACACCAGTTAGTAGCCATTTCGAGCATTATTTTAAGGGAAATCGTTTTATCATTAAAACAAGGGCTTAAGCAAGGTTTGAACATATTTTGGCTCTTTAATTTAAGGCTGAAAAGATTTTCGTGACGAAGAACAATTAGTTATTATTGATCAAGTTCATTTTTCATTTTTAGTATAAATATTTTTTAAATTTTAATTAGTAAAAAACAGTTAGCAATTTTTTGTGACAATTGTTTCTTTACAATTTGACAATTTTCAGAAGGTTTGTTCTCACAATACATAATGACTCCAGTTCTTGTTGACGTAACAAAGGTTTTGTAGAGAATTTTTCAATTTACATTCCTATCAGTGTCACAAAGTCTTCACTGCATGTTATACCTATTGCAATTTCTGGAGTAAAGTTTTTCTTTCTCACAGTTTTGATCTCAAAATTGCTTCCTGCAACAATTCGTACTAAAACAATTAAAAAGTTTTTATGAACCTCACTGTAGCTGTATTAGGTTTTTTTTTTAATAAGTAAAATAAAGACATTAAAATTGAGCTGTAATTTGACTTTACTAAAATTATTCCAATTCTTTCGACTTAAGCTAATCCGTTGTTTCGTTTATTTATATCAAGCGTTTATTAAAACAAAAAAAATACTGTTTTTTATTTGGGCATGCTGTTTTTGACTAAACAACTCATACATTGGCAAAACATATTTCTCTTTGTTAACTTTAGTCTACTTAAGTTGTTGACAAAACGTTTTTCTTTTCCACATGTTCTCTTTTTAAACATTAAGTCAAGGTTAAGCCAACAAATTAAGACATGGATAAACAAAATACAAGGCAAAGCAGAAACATTTTTTTTGATAATATCTAATATTAGCATGTGCGTAGAACTCCGCAGTAGGCTCACAAGGAAATGTACAACTGCGGTATTCAAAACAAATGAAATGATAATTATCCCGATAAACGTTTACATGAAAGCCTTGATTTGATGTAGGTAATTAAACTAGGTAAATCAAAAATACATTCATGAACTATCAAACTGGATGTATACCATATTAATACAAAACTTTTTTGCTGGGTAGCGAAGCTAACATTAAAAAAAATGCAATTACAAACTGAAAATATTAAATAAAGCAAAAGAAACTTAAAACTAACATACTAAAAATAAAAGTAAGCTTAAGTTACTAATTAATTAAGGGAAAATAAAAGAAGATATAAAATAATTAAATAAAACTAAAGCAAAATTTCAAGAATAATAAAAATAGCGAAAAATTAGAAAAAAGGACAGGTGAGAACAAAAAATACCAAACCAAATTACAAATATAAAATCAAAATAAAAAGATAGATAAAAAATTGATGCATGCGATGTAAGATTACAATGCGTGACTGTAAGCCACTTAATCTAGGGGGTAGGGTGTAGCATGTAGCCAGTAAAAACACAATCACACAATCACTTTTTACGTGTTTATTATTATTTTTAAACTACTCTACAAACTAGAAATACTCTATATGTTTAATTATAAAACGTGTGGACGGCGTAGTTAAGAAAAGCCTGCTGTCCTAGGTCTCGTTAACTCCAAGAGACTGCCAAATCTTCCAGTAACAGAGATGCTCAAACCAGTGTTTGTTATTTTGTGGTTGGTAGTATATTGTGGGTTACGTTCGTGTCATCCATTGCAAGTGCATATTTAGTACCGCCACAGTACTTCCCCTCTCGAAAAGAACCTATATCATTTCGATATTTCTAACAATTTACATTTCAAATTAATTCATTTTTTATAATTGAATGTCTATCCTTGTTAACTTACCTAATCTTGCAAACTAACTTAAGTCTGTGTCATGTACTCATATGTATATAATTCTTTTCTCAGTTCATATTACTTAAAAAATTTATATATAGTAAATATAATGTAATTATTTTGTGTTGTTCTTATTATAAATTGAAATGTACATAATTATTGAACAGCATTACAAACGTTTTGTTATTTATTGCAACTCTTATTTAGTTACTTCAAGTATTTAAATTACAAGTGTTTTTTGTTTTTGAAAAAAAAAAATATTAAACATTATATTGGCTTTTGACTCTGATCGTGTCTGTCTACATAAAGAATTTTTATTGGGGACCTAATACATACGCTGGTTTCAATCTATCTATGTTTACAAGTTCCTCTTTGTTATTTACCAATATTTTAAAAAATTTGTTGTGCTTAGATATAACTTCATGGGGTCCAGTATAAGGTGTGTTAAGAGTACTTTTTTGAACAAATTCTTTAATGAATACGTGTGAACAATCGGATAATGTTTGAAGAATAAAAATATTGTGTTGCGTGCGGCGTCTACGATTATTTGGGCGCAGGTTGCCTATGATATTTCGTATTTCTTTGGCAGCAGAAGATGTTAAGGCATATTCTGGTTGTGTACTTTTACAGATTAACTCTCCTGGTATACGTAGTGACTGACCAAACAATAATTGGGAAGGAGATACACCCAAATCATCAATAAGGGCGGAACGGATACCTAAAAGAATCCGGGTTATACTGCTAAACCAATTTTTAGGGTTATTCGTTGCTCTTAATGAAGTCTTTAATTAACGGTGAAAGCGTTCTATAGACCCATTTGATTGCGGGTGGTACGTCGTTGTACGTATGCGGTTAGTACCTAGTATGGCGGAAAATTCTTTAATTCGAACTAAGTACCCTGATCAGTGGTTATTGTTGCTGGTACTCCATATAAGGCAAACAAATTTCGTAAGAAAACAATAGCTATGGAAGATGCAGTTATGTTCTTTATTGGTATTGCCTCTGGCCAGTGGGTTACAGATCCTTAAAAGTTAGAATGTAAGTATAACCATTGGATGGTGGTAATGGTCCTACCATGTCCATGTGTACGTGCTGAAATCGACCAGAAGGAATTTTAAAAATTCCTTGAGGGGACGATGAGTGGCGTTGGATTTTTGCTTTTTGGCATGGAATGCATGCATTACTCCATGCATTGATTTCTTTGTTAATGCTTGGCCAAAAATAACGCGCCGTAATCAATTTTCTAGTAGCGCGTATTCCTGGGTGAGACAAACTGTGTAGATTTTCAAATATTGTACGCCTTAAAATATTGGGCACGTAGGGCCTATTAATACCACACCATATAGGTACTAAGATTTCCGGCCGGTTCAACCACATTTTCGAGTTTAAATGAGGGCGGAGAATTTTTAGCCTTGTTTAAAATAGTTTTCAATTCTTCATCTTTGGACTGTTCGTCCGATAAAATAGTCGACTCCAGTAGACTTGATGAATCGATGTGATCGATGTGTGCTCTCGACAATGTGTCTGAGACCACATTTTGTTTTCCTTTAACATATCTTATGTCCTGAGTGAATTGTGAGATAAAGTTAAGCTGGTTGGTTTGTCTAGGACTTTTGTCAGATTACGAAAATATAGCATTAGTTAACGGCTTATGATCTGTACTATATATAATGAAGTGTTTGCCTTCTACGTAATGGCGGAAATGTTCAACGGCTAGGAAATGGCGAATAGTTCTCTATCAAGAGTAGAGTACTTTTTTTCTGGCGCCTGCAGCCGTTTTGAAAAAATCCTAAAGGCTTCCATTTATTATATTCGCTTTGTTGCAATACAGCCCCTACTGCGTCGCTTGATGCGTCTACGTAAAGGCTTATCGCACCTTGTGGATTTGGTTGAACTAGTATGGTGTAATTTTGTAATTTGTTCTTAATATCCTGAAATGAATCTTCGTGTGATTTAGTCCATTGAAATGGAGTCTTAGACTTCCCTTTTGGGTTTGTATTTTTAAGATAGTCATATAAAGGTGCACAGAGTTTTGCGGCTTCGGGAATGAAGCCATGATAAAAATTAATCATTCCCAAGAACCGTTGAAGCTTCTTGAATGATTCAGGGGAAGGAAATTCTTGATTTGCTGTGATTCAACTTTCTGAAGGAGCAATTCCATCAGATGAAATTGAAAAAAAATCTAACTTTTTAACTCCAAAAAGGCATATAAAAAGATTTATATTAATGCCATATTTATGTAAACGAGAGAAAAGGGTTCGAAGATGTCCTTTGTGGTTTTGTGAGTACTTGCTAGCGACAAGTATGTCATCGACGTAGACAAAAATGTAATCCAGATCAGAAAGGGCTTCGTTAAAGAAACGCTGAAAAGTTTGCGCTCCATTTCGAACGCCGAAAGGCATACGTAAGAACTCAAAAAGTCCAAATGGAGTAGTAACGGTCGTCTTGTAAATGTCTTCAGTAGCTACTGGACCTGGTGGTAGGTACGTATGAGGTCTATTTTCGAGAATATAGTGCAACCACTTACGTTGGCCGAGAAATCTTGAATGTTAGGGAAGGGATATCTATCAGGAATTGTGACAGCGTTTAATTGCCTGTAGTCCCCGCACGGTCTCCAATCTGGGGAGTCCATTTTGTGAACTAGATGTAGGGGCGATGCCACTGGTGATGATGAGGGTCTGCATATGCCTAAGTTAATCATAATTTCAAACTCTGCTTTGGCAGCTATATATTTTTCAGGATTAAGGCGTCTGGGGCATGCACAAGGTAAGCTTCCGTTTGTGTTTATACGGTGGACCATATTGTGGTTTACTGGTTGATTGAAATTGGGAGGGGCTTTTAAAGCGGGAAAATCATTTAAAATGGATCCGACCTCATCTTGAAATCTTGAAAAGAGTAAAGTTTGGGAAACGCTAACTGCGTGGTGCGTGTTATGCAATCTATTGAAAGAGTGGTTGTTTTATCTATGATCTCTCTGCGTCGCATATCAACTAAAAGGTTGAATTTGAATACGAAGTATGCGCCGATATTGAGGTAGTATATGTCGGCGATAATGAAAAAATTATTGAAATTGCGTCGCAGATCTAAACATAAATGTTTAATACCGTAAGTCTTAATAGATGTACCATTAGCAGATATCAGGTTGTAATTGGATTGCTCAAATTGTTTGGGACGAAATTTCTTAGGAATTGTGGAGACTTCTGCCCCTGTGTCTATTAAAAAATGCGACTTTGTAATTTTTTCATAAACAAAAATCCGGCGAGAAAACTTGTCTAAATTCGATGCCGCTTTCGAAGAAGTGACTTCTATTTTTTTGGATTACTTTTATCTGTGCTAATCCTGAATTCAGCAAAGTTTATTTTGAGACGGTGTTCTACCATTAGGTTTCGATCGGAATCTTCTTTGAGGATGTGATCTATTACTTTGTCTTGACTGACGAAATTCCAAACGGTTAATGCGTTCAGAAAGCTCACTGGTTTAAATTGAAAAGTTACTACTGGTCGAGTGCTTGTTTGAGCTAATGGATGCAGTTCTTGATGAAGTTGTTTAGTCATGAATTCTATCTGCGATAGTAAATATTTCTTCCAATGTATGCGACCCTTCTATGGCTATTATACAGGCTTGAACTGAGTTAGGTAACTTGTTTACCCATAGTTTTTTGAGCAGCGAAGGGTTCACTAAACTATTGCCACTCGCTAGGGATTCCATGTATCGGTAGAGTTCCGAGGGTTTGTAATTCCCTAACTCGGCTTTATGCAAAAGTGCATCTAGTCTACGTTCTTCCGAATCTCGACTTCTGTTAAGAAGGAGGGTTTTTAAATTGTCATACCTGTTTAGACTTGGTGGATTTAAGAGGATATCCGCCACTATTTCCATGGTTTTGGAAGGTAAAGAAGCCACTAGGTGGTCATACTTTGTATTAGAAGCTGTTATACCTTTTAATCTAAATTGTGTTTCTAATTGTAGAAACCACAAATCGGGTCGGCTACTCCAGAAGAGAGGAATTTTTAAAGAAGCAACTAAATTTGGAAAAATTGCATCGCCGCTTGATGATGTATTTGACTGTGAAGTGTCATCAATTTCCGATTGCTCACCCGTATTTGGTTTGTCTTTATTAGTTTCCGTCATTTTGAATTCATAAGAAAAATTTTAGAAATTTGAATTTGTGAGCAGAAAAAAAAATTATTAAAAGAAAATTGCTTTGACATACATACATGTTATGTCATATAATAAATAGATCTTTCTTCTTAATTTTAGTTTAGTTGCACTGAAAGATAAAACAAAATATGATTCGGATCTCAGTATATATATATATATTACAAAGATAGCTCTTGATGCATGAAAAAATTTTTTTGTAAAGTTTCCGGGAAGTAGTACTGTTTGCGCTCTGCGGTGATGCTGATAACAAAATCAGGCCCTTTTGTGTGGCTGACGGTAATGATCACTGACTTATAGCAATGGACTGAGCATATTGTCATTTACCTATAGGAAAGCATGGCACAAGTTTAATAGTTCTCTCTTTCGCCCTATGGCAGAGTTGGAGCTACCAACATAAAACATTGCATTCTGAAACGTTTGCTTATACATTTAATGTTCTTATGTTGGCTACAGATGCAATCACCGCAGAAGGAATAAGGTAAAGATAGTGTTTACCATGTTCCGTCTCTCTTGCCCATAAGCAGGATTCAGTTAAGATTAACTTTTGAAAATTAAAGTCGGAATGAGTTTAATTCCTTATAAGTGATTAAAATATCACTTGGGCACAAGAAAAAATATTTTTTTAATGAAATTCGATTTGCGGGTGTAAAATTTCATCTGATTGGTTGAGTTTTACATGTTTTTTAAATAATCGTTTTAAAGGGTGCTCTAACGGTGATATACATAAACACAATATTTTTTGTGCCACATGAAATAGCAAATCGCTCAGTCCATTGTCATAAGTCAGTGGTAATGATGATGAAAATGATCACGCTGTGCAAGTACAGCTGCATGAATATATAATCCAGTATTATCATCAGGAACTGTGTATCATCCAAAAAAAATATTATCGATGATTCGTTTCGTGTGGTTTTATGCGCTTACAGCTGTGCAATTTTTGCAATATATATATATATGTAATATTTTTTTTTTTTTTGAGCACGATAATTTGTTGGACGCACTAATTTGATGGGACTTCGGTATTTCCTTGAATATATGTACGTCAAATTTTGATGTGATTTTAACAATTAACCATTGAAACTCTTCTTTTGTGTAATCCTTGTGGAGATTAGGTTAATTGATTTCGCACTGAACACACGAGCACGTGGATGATATTTGATTCCCGATAACGTCGGGGTCACCATTTATGTAGCATGTAGCCAGTAAAAACGCAATCACACAATCACTTTTTATGTGTTTATTATTATTTTTAAACTACTCTACAAACTACAAATACTCTATATGTGTAATTATAAAACGTGTGGACGGCGTAGTTAGGAAAAGCCTGCTGTCCTAGGTCTCGTTAACTCCAAGAGACTGCCAAATCTTTCAGTAACAGAGATGCTCAAACCAGTGTTTGTTATTTTGTGGTTGGTAGTATATTGTGGGTTACGTTCGTGTCATCCATTGCAAGTGCATATTTAGTACCGCCACATTAGGTTTACATGGTTTCTTCATAACTTGAGAGAAGTGCAAAGTGATTTGAATAAAGTTAGTATACACTAGCCATATGCTAGTTTTAATTTATCTTCCATTTTAAGTTTCTGTATCCTTTTTATTAAATAACTTTTATCAACTCGCAAACATCGGATTAAAAAACTTTGTGCCTAATCGCCTGAGAGTGAGGTTCGTTGTGAAGGAGTTTTAATGTAATAAACGTGAAGGAATCGTAGAATACCTACCAATCTAGGAAACAGGAATGGTGGTAAGCCAGATTTTGCGTAATGAATTCCTGTTGTGTTGATAGTCCATGTTTTACTTGTATTTACATGCCGTCCCTACTCTAAGAAACTTGTCAATTTTCAAAAAGTAAACAAAGTTTTTGCGCGGGACATTTACGGTAAAAAATGTTCTTTTTCTACTTTATTCTGAAAAATGTCACGTATTTAATTTATGAAGATCTTGGCTTATATAAACAAAAAAGGTAATTTACACAGTGCACTTGCCTCAAACATGATTATCTTAGTTTATAATCCGATTTGCAAGCACTGACCGAACACTTCAGTTCTGTTTTCTTAATTGATATGAAGGTGTTAACAGCCACTAGTGGCACTATAAACTTTGCACTAAATAAACTTTAAAGATAAATAGTTTCGAAAAGTATATTGAATCCGTACTTTTGTTAAATTTCGCAAAAGAATTTTATATTGAGTAAACCTGTTCACAAAACAAAAGCACATTTGACAGTCAAGCGCTAGTTTTGACAATAGAGGTCTTTCGGCATCTCACTTACTCCTATGTATGGTGCCCTGCTATTGAAAAAGTACGCTCATGTACACGAATTATACACGATTCACCCATTCCTGCTATATATTCTATGGGATGGATTTACATGGAGTTTTTTGATTTAGAATGGGTGAATGGCGAGCTTTCCGATGGGATAATATTTTCTTACGTTATGGGGGATTTGTGGGGCGGGGGGGGTGACTACCACTCTTGGAGTTGTTTAATTAGGGCCGTGTATTATGTAATTAGTGGAGATGCGAGTGTCGAGAGTCGTGATTTGAGAGCCGAGATTCGAGATTCTAGAGTCGAGATTCGAGAGTCGAGATACGAAAGTCGAGAGTGTATAGAATTTATGACTAAAAGGTAGAAAACAAAAATATATTAAAAAATACTTAAAATACATAACCTTTGTAAATAAAATGCACTGAAAAGTAAAACATTATTTTTTCTTTCTCAGAGATATACACAAGAAAAGTTTCATTGCAAAATAAGAAATTCTACAACTCAGATTAAATCCAAAAAGTTTGGGCATGAGCTGCAGTTAGACAATTTTGATTATAGTTATGGATGCCCAAACTTTTAAGATTTAATCTGAGTTGTAGCATTTTTTATTTTGCAATGAAACTTTTCTTTTGTACAACACTGAGAAAAAGAAATGTTTTTTACTTTTTAGTGCATTTTATTTACGAAGTTTATTGTTTATGCTAGCTGGTTAGCCAGATCACGTAATGTACTTATATGTATTTAATATTGTTATTTTACTTTAATTATCGGAGTATCGACGATATTGTATATGTCGTAGACACTTCGCGAAAAGTCTAGGCACTTCATGAAACGTAGGCAGATAGTGTAAAGGTTTTGACTTAGCCACTTTTTACATTATGTGTCCGAAATTTTTAGTCAATTCATGAATTGCTAAAATCCTTTACGCCTATAGTGTAATACCACCCGATATAATCAAGTACTTGGAGAGGGTGATGTGTGGTCAAGGGGAAGTCACATACAAGCGCGCACATAATATAAATGTAAAAAGTGGCTAAGTCAAAATCGTTACACTATCTGCCTACTTTTCATAAAGTGTCTAGACTTATCGTGATGTGCTGAGTTACGTCAAATGTCATGACATATATATTGCAGTCCTAGAAAACAAAATCGCTTCTGCTCGGCTCCCCACAGCTTTCCTTATGCGGGTTATTTTATTTTGCTATGAGCGGAGCTGCTTTACTTAATTTTCTGTTTTGAACCAAAAAAACGATAATTTTTTTGTAATACTTCTTAACGTCGAACTGTTCTCCTCGAGCCTGCCGGAAGAAAAAAAACGCCAAGTGCTGCCCCCGCTTTTGAGAGGTGCGTTCTACTTTTTCAAAATATTCCCTGTATTTTCACATTTGTAGAGTTTGAACTATAAGCTTTAGTGGTCGGTCACATCAGTATTTAAATATTTGGTTCGAGTTTCCTTTGCAATTAGTAATTATAATTGTTTATTTCGTTGTGGAGTTTCCGTTATTTAATTATAAATATTATATCGGTTTTGATTTTATATGTACATATGTCAACGATTATTAGGCTTATTTATAATTCAGTGATATTGCAATTTATTTAATATTGGGATTTAGGGTGTTACGCAGATTTTCTTGTGGGCAATGCCGGCTCACTCCTGGAGGATTAGGTGTGGTTCGATCGTTACGGAAACGGTACGCAAATCTCACAATCTTAACTTTTAGGGCGCCACGTACTTTTTTAGTCGAAACCACAAACTCTCAGAGCAAGAAAATTAAATGAGACGCAACTTCCACACTGTTAAAATCATAAAAAATTTGCGATAAATATAAACGATTCAAGAGATAAAGAAACTATCGTAATTACAAAAACAAACAAAAGAATATGATTTACCTTGTCCTCTAAATCAGAATGTGGTTCATCAAAATTATTTATCCACCTTTTTTTTCCACTTTCCCGATGGGTTTTCGTCCAGGGTCCCTTAACACTGTTTTCCTTTTTTCTTTATCACAGACTGACCGTCGTGCGTCGGCTTTCCAAATGTAGTACGCTCTTCGAAAAATCGAAAACTATTTTTATTTTGACAAGTTTTCGGTATACAGAAATATTCTTGTTTTTCGAAACTCATTATCGTTTGTATTTGATCTAAATATTTATTTCGGAAATTTTTCCGAATTTTATCCTAGCAAGTACTTGCATCACCTAAATAGATAGGTCGGTTTAGTTCTTGTTATCACTTTGTTTTAATTTTTTTTTCTTGTTATGGGACCTGGATCGATCATTTAATACCATTTTTTTCTGTAGCCGAAAACAAGTAGACCACTGCTAATTGAGAGATGCAAGATACAATTATTACGATTGATATGCCGTGATACAGTAATTCTTAGTTAGTCACAAAGAAAAATCAAGATGAGGTAACTTATTTATAACTATGTACAATACCAGAAAAATTAAAAAAAGTAGCAATTGTGGCAAATTTTGCCTAACCGATTTACTAAATAAAATGATAAATCTACATATTTATTTTGCTCGGGGTAATCCAGGTGTGTTGGGTGTTTTTTTTTGTTCCCAAATCGGCTGCGTCTGTACGGATGTATACATGTGTTGTATCGGCCTTAACGATTGCGACAATTCCGGACACTTGCTTGAGTGTGTATATGTTTTGGTAGGAAAATTTCTCAGTATAACCCGCTGATAATCACCTCTGTAAATAAGAAAACCACTCGGCAGAATCAAAACGTTAAAAAAAAGGAAAAGGGGCAACAAAACACATAACAAGGGATCTTGGATAATTAATGTACTATTTAATTTAATTACCGTACATGGGGTGTCCATATTCCAACATTTTCGGAAGTCAAACAAAACTCTTACCCCGAAGGAACTTCTGAGTAGTATGGGTTTACGACATATTTGTTATTAAAATTAGAATCTAGCCCAGTGAAAATCACTACATGCCTGTTCATTACATGACATGATATAAAGTGATGAGTTAACATCATCTTAAACAATCTGGTTGAACACTAGAGCTGGAAGGCATTTCAAATGTAAGCGACATGGTCAAGAAAATTAAGATCCATAAGTATGTAACCAGGATAGGAGTACCACTGTGTAAATATGTATGTTTGTAAAAAACAAACTCTCATATCTAAATGCGAATCCAGTAAGAAGCCTAGTGAAGGCTCAGTAAAACGACAGATTTGTCATATGATATAGCTTTAGGCCATTGATAAACCGTTCAACGTGACGTGCAACACGCATCAAATCCTTATATGGAAAATGGTCTTGCCATACAAGTAAAGTGAAATAATTCTATCGATTCTACCAGGAATGCTGCTGTATAACCATATCAGTCTACATACTTAATGTAGCTACTATAAATTTTGCAAAAAATATCGTTGCTGTGAAATCCGAGGTAGGAAAAAAACCGTCTACATTGCTTCTTGTCCATTTTGATAATAGCCTTACATCCATATAGAGTCACTTGACACAATTCTCGATTAAATCAAGCAATCTGCTCAGGCAGATCTGGGACATTATAAGAATACATACACATTTTAAAGTAAGAAATAGTTTCTGGTAATTCATTGGGGTACGCATGTAAAAGAGTTGAGAATGAAAAACAGACCTCGGAGAGCCTTCGCACAGTAAAAATTGTGAAATGGTATTATCGATTCTAACCATGCAGTTTCTTTGTAGAATAAAATAAATTCTACGAAATTTATTTTGTTTTAGAACAATTTTTGTTCGATCATTACTTACTCGGGTATATGTATCTACTACCTAGACAAACAGTGTCATGATTTTAATGATTCATTAACAGTATGACACGTTTATAGTCCGCAAAATTACGAATAAGCTACATTCTTAGATTTTATTCTATGCCATTAAAATATTTTTCATTTCAAAGCAACAAAACAAATACATTTTCCCTACGCACTAAGCTAATTTCAATAGCTTATAGTCATCCACTTTGGATAGAACTATAGGTCAAACCATTACAGAAAAAATAATTACCGAGAATTATTAGTTACAGCAATAACATCAAGGATTTACTGTTTATATAATAAATTTTTGCCTATAGAAAGGGATATGATAATAGTAAAGAGGATCCAGGAAGACAGGTCAGAAAGAAAATAAAATATTTCAACAACTTTCCATACTCTCACACTATTTTTACTTTGTATTCCAACCAGTCAGATCAATTGTCCAATTTATGTAAACTTCCAGAGACCAATATTTTTCATTAAAAAAATTGCAATTTATTTTATTTCTATATGTTACATTTGATTACAGTGCATATGTTTGGCTGCGTTGCAAATATACTCTCAAAAAATATTGTGGAACATTGCAAATAGATGGTTTCTCATGACTTTAAATATGGTATGAAAAGTAGCTTGTTATGTGGTCAGAACTGATTTGAATGTTCAAAAGTGTGCTCATGAAAACCTCGATCTTTTATGTATATTATCACATAACAATTCCCACAAATACGTGAGAACAACATTTTCCAGACGGGAGTCATCATAACGCACTTATATTTCAGCTCATTAGATTTGATCATCATGCACACACGTTCTCCTGATGCATCTAATTACATGCTAGTATTAAAAAGATCTCAGAGAAATTAATTAGTTAAGATTTGTTTTTCAACCCGTTGTTCGGAAATAAAAAATTGTTTTAGCCCCGTTGTTTTCTTCATTGCTATATAAAAAGATTTTTGAGCAGTATGCAAGTTATTTACTATATATAATTAGCAGATATCGAGACACATGAGGCATAACAAATAAAAGCAAAAATTAATATTCAAATCCCATAACAAATATGTCTTTAAAATTTCTATTCAGATTTTTCCCAAAAAACTTATTCAAAGTAATATCCTTTTTCCAAATGAAATGTTTATTATTAGTACGTATATATTTATTTATATGTAAGTATTTTATATAAGCAAAAAATTAAATTCAAATTGAAAAAAAAAATCAAGCCTTCAAGACACTTATGGTCCTTTTACAATCTTCATCAGTTCTTTTCTGGCAATATTGAAAAAGTGAATCCTTCAAGTCGCTTATTATAGTGCTGTAAAATTCTCTCCAATTCATGTCTCTACTTAGTTGACAAGTCTTCAAATGATCATGCTTACGAATCTTGTTGTCATTGCAAAATTTATCAACTATAATCCTAGTACTTGTTTGTTTCGCTGCATCTCCTTTTCTCTTTTCACGAGTTACCCGTACTCTTCTTATTTCTTTAGTACCTTCAGGTGTAGGTAGAGCTATAGATAAAGTGACAAGTGCAAAAAGTGCAAACAGAATTAATTGTGCTCTCATGTTGCCTACTGATTTGATTCTGTTTCTGTTGGTTTTATCTTGTTATTAAGCTTAAAGATCGCTTTTTGATAATGAAAAATTATATCAATCGTTGTACCGTTTTATACTAGAAATTTCAAGGCATTTTTATTATTGCTACCAATTTCTTTTATTTATTTCTGTTATCTCAACACACTTGTGCAAACGTAAAAGTAATTTTGTGGTTTTCAAAGATGCAATTTTTTGTATTTTGAAGCAAAAATTTAAGATCTTTTATTATGTATGTCTGTACATGTGCATGTTTTACTCCAAAATTATGTATATTTACATAATATGACATATGAGCTAACTTCAATAAAAGACACACAATTATATATCACCACTATCTGGATCCATACACGTACAGACCTTAGGTAAAACCACAAATTTACTGCGACTTAAGCATTTTCTTCATTTCCATTGGCTACAGTATTAGAAATAATTATTACAGCGACTTATACTTTTTATTAATTATTAGAAATATAGTTATGTCAACATTTTACTTAAGCCATATTTTTGTAATTTATTAGCAATTTAAGTAGATAGTGTGATATTCACCAATTTACGGCCATGGTACTCCCAAATTCGGTCAGCAGGTGCACCAATTTCCGGCCATGAAAAATGCTCTAAAAATTTGTTTTTGTTTTCAAATCCAATTAATTAATTTCTACCTCAAACCTTTAATAAGTATATTAAACATTTAATAAGGAAAATTATATATAGGTATACAACACAAAAACATTATAATATTCATTTGTGGGTCTTTTAGGTACTCAATACCTGTGCTAAATATCTTCTAACAAATCATAAAATAAATTATTTTCCATAAATAAAACAATCACATTTTTGCAAATACCCACTGATAAATCTTAAACCTACTATAATAATCTTTAAAAAAAAGTGCATATCATGGCACTAAGCTGGGTATGCAAGCATTGCACATAAATTCGCTGCCCATGGCTTCTAGATAGCTATTGTAAATGCGGTACATTTTAAATAGTACCACCTGGGGGTATTGGTCACAGCCTAGATTTTTTCGAAAATCGTTTTCTAAATCACTAATGAGCTCAGCATTACAAGCTGCGCGGTGCAAAAGTCGATTACACAGTAAACAATTTGTACAGTTGGTGCCACAAAGCTGTTTAGGTACTTCCCCTTAAATATAGGGAATATTCCCTAAAATATACGGAATATTCCCTAAATTTTAGGGAATATTCCCTACATTTTAGGGAAAAATACCTACGCTTTGTGGCAACAATTTTTTCATTTTTTACAGTGTACACTTCAACAAATTTGGGGGTGATATTTTAAATGTGGTAGAATGGACTACGTGAGTAAGGTTAAAAAGAAAACTCGTAAATGTTCTACATGCCATAAAAAAGGTCACGTTCGAAGCGTTTATTTATTGATCATCGGGCAGTAGATTTTTTAAACAATGAATTTCGACTCTGACTCTGACAATAACTTTCTAAACAATGGCTGCCATTTGTAACTCATTGAATAGTGAAAAATATTCCATAAAAATGTAAATAAATGGGCGTGAAATGCACACTGGAGTGCGCTACAAAATGTTCAAAGCAATTGGCCCAATTATAAATTGCATCCAACCCCTATTCAATTAAAAACATATACAGATGAAATTGTACAACCGATCGGCATGACTAAGGTCAGGTTACTTGCGAAGATAAAGAAACATATGGCAATCTCTACGTTCTACAAGAAAAAGTAGATTAGATCCTCGAAGGAGTTTACAAATAGAATTCAGCTGACTATATCAAATTATAGAATTATATTGCTGAAAGTGAATACAAAAAGCAGAAACGAGAGGTATAAACTGAATTCGATGACATTTTCACTCGAAAATTTGAGGTAATTCATAAATTCAAATTTACGTTAAAGCTAAGAGTTAGACGACATCCCACATTTATGCAACCCCGCACAACGAAAAATTGATTCCGAACTGGATCGCCTTGAGAAAGCAGGAATCATCGAAAGGATTATATATTCTAAGTGGGGTATGGCGATAATACCGGTTATTCAGAAAAATAGGGATTCTCGACTCTGTGCGGATTATATGGTCACTATTAACAAGGAAATAGAGGACGACAACCATCTCATACCAAGGTTTGAGGAGATACTTTCCAAGATGATTGGTGGAAAGTTCTTTATAACTCTTCACTTACATCATGCATATCTTCACATAAAGGTGGACGAGGACGTTTGTGTAGGCAATTAGTACACATCGAAGGAAATATAAAGTTAATGTCCGGTATTAAGCCAACACCTAAACTTTCTGGACACGATACTGCAAGATATTTGTGGAGTCGCATGATCATGGCTACCGATATCTCGGCCGAATGTCTTGGAGCAGTAACATTGCATCAAATCAGTGATGGCACAGAACGTCCTATCGTGCTCGCATTGTGATCTTCGAGTAAGGCACAGACAAACTATTCTCAATTGGATAAGATAGCCACATCGATATACTGGGGATTCAAAAAGTTTTTCTAGTTTTCTTATGGCAGGAAAATAACCTCATTAACTGATTGATCATAAGCGACTCACCGTAATCCTAAGCCTAGCCACTAGGCCCCAGCTATGTATGGTGGAAAGAACTCGATCGAGATATTGAATATTTATGTCACAGCTGTTATAGGAATAAGGCAAGTCCAAGTAAGGTAACTCCATACCTCTGGAAGAATCCAACTAACCCATGGCCTAGGATACACATATATTACGCAGACCCATTTTACGACCAAAATTTCTTGATAATTGTGGATGCATATCCAAAATAGATTAAAGCAGTTCCTACAAAAACTATTACGTCTGAGACCACAATCAAAATATTATGCGAAATTTTCCCTAGGTTTGGACTTCCACTGACTCATTTCACAGATAAAGCAACATCCCTCACAATGAATTTCCATCATTTCTACAATCCAATGGCTTCACCCATAGACTTTGCGCATCGTACCATCCTACATCAAACGGTCAAGCCGATCGATACGTCTAAGCAATAAAACAAGGAACTTGAACGATGATATACGAAAGTGGCGACTTAAATGAAAAACTATGTCAGCTTCTAATGCAATACCGAAAGGTACCAAGCTCTATAACTGGTATAAGCCCAGCGGAATTAGCAGAACCCGAACTGATTTGGTTAAAAAGACATGGCAACCGAAATGAATGAAAACCAAGGACCGTTTAACACCATTAGCCGAATATATGATATCGGCGACAAGGTTTAAGCGCGATTTTAGAATAACAAGAGCATCAAATAAAGATTTGGCATCGTTATAAACAGGAAAGGGGGCAGCCTTTATGACGTCTTATTTGATGGTGAGTGAGCCAATATTAAACGATAAACCATATCTACTTATTTTTCAATGAAACTAATAACAATGTCTTGATAACAACGAAACAATGTTATGAATTCGCACTCATAATGCCCAATCTACCTAAATGCATTGTCAGAAAATATTTCACCGAATTCCTGCCATACAAAGTGTGCAAATTGTACACTTTGTTTTTCTCACGTTCAAAATTGCTGACGCTGAGCGTTCCATTTTTTTGATAGAGGATATTTCCTCCGAGCATTTTTCAACTACTAAAACGGCGCACGATTATTTTACTCCGCTCATTTTTATCATGAAATCGCTCGATCAGCAAAAAGAGCAAGGAACGACATTGACAGAGAGAAATGTGTGGGGTGGGCCAAGAAGAATGTCGTGGCAGTCTATCAAAAACCGGCGGTTCGGTCCGAAGCTTTTCTTCAACAATTGATGCAATTAGTTTTTGCAATTATTTTACAAAAGAATAAGATTGCATAGTTTCTAATCTTCTAAACAATTCGTGATGCAATTTACGTCAATAAAATAATAACAGCAAATAGAGTATGATGAATAAATCAATATAAACGGGGTTGGTGCATCTTCCTGATGGGGTCAGAAGCACTCCCAGTCCTTTGTGGCCGAAACTACACCAAACAAACTTCTGGTAGCAGTGGTGTAAAAATCCTAGAAACACTTTTTGAAAAGACCTGGAGAAAAGGACCTCCAAGTAAAGCACAAACAGTGGACCATTGGACGAACGCAGATCCAAGCTGTAACGTAAGTAAGTGGGATGTACTTATGTTCTACAATAGTTTTTGTTTTAAATAGCTATAAAAATAAAAAAGGGTAAAAAAAAAGAAAATTATTGTGAAAGTAAGAGTTTCCCTCGGCGGATCTCTGAAAGGATGTGAAATTTGTATCGATTTTTTTTTACTTTATTATTAATGCATCCATTGCCTACTTACTTATGATTAATAAAATCTTTTTGTCATTTTCTCTCCTGGAGCCGGATTCACTAAATCGGAGAGTAGTGTAGATGAGAGCTCTTTTGACACTTAAGTCTCCACTCCGAGTTTTGTAACTTGGGGAATTTATATTGAGAAGTACCAAACTCACTATACAACTCAAGAAAACTCTCAGCTGGTTTGTTTTGGAGAAGTAAGAAGACAATATTTCTCCTGCTTTTGTGGTATTTCGTTAAGATACCCAGGTAACCAGGATTTTTAAATTAAATCATGGGCTCACTGCATATCCTGGCTATGTTTACGAAAACAAATTATGGAAATCCTTGAAATATTTTCAAAGTAATAGGGATTTTGGTGTCTCGAAGTTCCCACTAAAACTTTTAAATCACGCGAAAATGATGGTACAGAAGACATGCTATAAAAATGGTAAATATGTATGTTAAAGCTTGTATGTAGGATTAAATTACATCTACATTTTGTCCTCTAATTAGACAGGTAATTAGTTTTTGTGTCCGATAAATAGTTTTAGAGATAACTTCAAAGGAAGTGAATCAGTCCTTCTTAAACTGAAAAAATGGTCCTATTTTTGGTATAAAAAGAGATATACATATTTTCAACTCATCATTATGAAGAACTGGTAAGTCGTGGAAATTCACTCTCCATGAGAAAAGTATTCGCAACAGAGTACTAATGAATGTGAAAGAAAGATCGGAGGAAATATATGCAAAATATAGGAACCAGGGTGTATATTACCCAATCCCGAAAGACCGGTCTTTCGGCGGTAAAAAGTCAGTTATTATCTTAAAATGATTAAAAAGAAAAGTACACCACTCGATTACCTGCTTCTCCTTCTTTAAACTAATACTAAACATGACGTATTTTGGACAACCCCTAATGTGGGGTGGTACGACCCTCCATCCCTAAAAGCCCCTCCCGGAAAAAATTTTCATCTATATTTTTTTACTCTAGACCCTAAATCCGTCGGTAAAACCCTAATGCTCTACGACCCTCCCACACAGAGTTAGCCGTCCTTCAATATTGCCACAATTGTCATGTTTTTCCTAACTCCCCAAGTACATTAGAGAATCGCGAATGGAGAGTTAAGGAGTTTTAATCGGGGAAAATGAAAATGCTCATCTTCCAAACTCTCAAACTCTCCCAGTTACAGAATCCGGCGTATGGTGATGGAATCTTGAGAGGATTATGGAGCAGTTATCTTAAAGCCAAGTGGTACCACCACGGTTTACTGCGACGGGTGTTGAAGGTGTGAAATAGAAAATAAACATGGAAAATTTACAAAACCATGATTTGTTCAATTGTGAATGTCCGGAAAGCAAATTTATATCCTTCGAACCAAAATAGAACGGCAGCTTCATTGAAAGCGCTGGCACTAAGACTATATGGAATATCTTTACAAGTGCAGCCTACAATTTGCAACATTTTAAGTACAATATAATATATAGTACTTGAAGGATATTGTGAACATGTATATGGTCGTGATTGCACAAAAGCTTCCGGATCACAGTCCCCACCTCGCCAACATACACAGGAGCATCTAAGCATGGGTCTGACGATCGAGATGTACATCCAGTGCACAAGCCTTATAGCCGCATTAACTCTTTCCTCTACGTGAAATTTCTACGTCAGCTTCGATTCAAGGTAGACTCCAAGGGAGAGAGCTACAAAGTATGTCCAAATAGATTTGGAAGAACAATGAACCCAAGCTTACGTTTTCTAGAGAAGAGCACCGAGCTGGTCTTTATTGGGTTCACTGTCATATCATAATCGCTGCACCAGTCGTCAACAATATTGAGGCATCGTTGCAGGTTCATATACTGATACATCAATATATTGTATAGGACAATAAATTGATGCATTCAGTTTATGGTTGTAATTCGGGGCGTGGAGCACCTGAATCACAGCACAAATAAGTTGAATCAAACAAATTGGGGCATGTACTGATCAGTCTTAATTGAGACCATGTTCCAGGCAACGCTATCCTCATTCTGACGTATTGTTACAAAGCTACATATAATGGTTGTAACGATGAAAGGTTCGCTTTGCTTTTCATTCAAGATTTTTAAATAGTTTGTAACGTAGGGTATTGAAAATTTCTTTTCTCACTTCTACCTTCATTCTTCGCAATATTTTCATTTCCAACTTACCGATTTTCTAATGAAAATTTTTCTTTTTCACAATACCGATATTATATCTCCTGTAACGTTTATAATGAGTGATGTGAACTCTTTCTTCCTTTCAGATTCTAGATTGATTGCTGTTTCCTTCACAACTCGTAAATTTCCATTAATCGAGGAATTTTCGCAACATAATTTAAATTAAATTTTATATAAATTGACCATCAGTCAACGACTTAAATTTAAACAAAATTATTTTGTGTATGTTTGTGTTTACCTCAAACACATTAGGCTATAACTTTTTTCCGACTGATTACAGCAATAAAATAAAATACTAATACGATTCACAAAAAAAAAATGTTTTAACGCTTTAATTCAATTCTACAAATGTAACCTAATTAATTTTTGATCATACCTAGGTTTTCTTTATTATAAATATTGTCAATGGGAAATGTACAAAAGTCAGACGCATCCTGACAATGGTTTGGTATTTCAATTCGTAAAGTCATATAAATCTATACACTACACTTGACAAACTGTCTCCATAATGACTTAATTTTGAATTAAATGGAGTCAAATATTCAGCGTGTGACACAAATAAAATGCGCCCTGGACCCATTTGCATCATTTCGGTTCAATTTCAGATGGAGCAAATCTTACTCCATTTAGTGAAATTGCAGTGAAAGTTCCTCGTACTACCATCAAAAAGAACTGCATTTTTTGGAAAGTGGAAAGATTTTCCAATAAAGTCAGCAGAGTCATTAACTGATCATAAGTGAAATCTCTTCCATCGTTTTCCTTCTTCTCGTTTTGGTCTCTTTCAACAACAACAAAAATCAAAATCTTCTGTCCAAATGCTTTGCAACTACAGCAAACATTCGCAAACTATCTTGATAGTATTTAATTAAATTATTAAACTCTGCCATGATCTTTATTCACAGTGAGGAACTGTCAGTGGCATTCCAAATGAAATAATTTCCGTAATGCCGCAGACTGAGGCATCTTCATTTCCTTGAAATTACTGAATTTTCAAATTAAGTCAGTACGGAGGCAGTTTTTTTAGGGTATAGAATACCCTATATTTTATTTTTTTTATAACGGTTTTGCACCAACTTTAAGTAAGTGACTAAAATAATTTCTATAAATTCTTGATTTCGATAATGAAATATAGAGGCATTCTTATTTGTCGGTACGTAGTTTATAATTAGGAGCTAATACGATGAGAGGGTTGAAGCATATAAAATAAGACAATCGAGGAAGCCACGTCAAAGTGCACACAGACCTCGGCATCAACGTTGGTGAAGATAAGAGTATCAATCAAACATTTTTATGTATGAATACCTACATAGATTCCCGATCATTCAGTATCGCACATGCAGTGCCACTTTCGGAGCGCTCTAAAAATTTTTCCTATTGATATTTAAGGAAGACAAATTGATTTGATAGTATTTTTCACCTTTCACAACTTTCTTACTATTTTTTTTCGCTAGGAGTAAGCCCAAACGAGAAAAAATTAAAAAACCATTTTGATGCCATATTTTTTTTTTGCCTAATAACTCGAAAAGTATCAACTTTTGGAAACAAGTTCATACAAGATAAATTAGAGAGCTGTTTCAACACCAAGACCCCACCCTTTTTAGATGGCGGGCAATGCTGAGGTTGCAGAGTCCAATAAACTAAAACTAACACTTATGTTAACAGCCTCCACGCCCCATGAAACCTAGCCAATCGTCCTCGGATCCCTTATAAAGCACAGACTTGACTATAAAATAGATAGTACTGCGTCTTCTGTAATGAATTATTTTAATTTTTGGGTAATTCCCGATATCATTTTAATTTGATTTGAACCTGCTTAAAATGAGTTTCCCTAATGAACGAGACTTCGCGCTTAGCTTTAAAATATTTCCTATCAAATTTATGTCCTTATCCCTTTTTGTCGTAGTACCCCTATTGCTTACAATTGTTCAAAAATTAAATTTGTTATTTTTTTTTTTTTAAATCCCTTTCAAGTAAACGTCAAAATTTGATTGGGGTTATTAATGGTAGCTTGTGAATTTTTCATAAATTAACAACCTCTTAATATCTTTGAGTGACATCTCATAAAACGTCAGTGTCCTTGACAATATATTTTATTATGACTCCTTTTTCGACTTAAGTATGTTTATATACATATTTTGCACAAGGCACAAAAGTAGTTGACATAAGACTCTTAAGCTTTCGAGAGAGAAGGAGCCAATATTTGGTGGTCGTCAGCAGTATTAGGTAAGCATTTTAATTGTTAGAAAAAAAAAATTTAATTTTACCTCGACCAGGGGCTGGATTCCGCAACTATGAATACACAATATTTTGTGTACACCACCTTATTCCGTTTATTATTATTTATTTTTATTTGTTATGTTATTTATTTTACCATTCTCTAAGCCGTAATCGCCTTAATACTAATTCATGTAACTCATTTCATATAACTAAACTTAACTTCTTCAAAAAGACTATTTTCTCACTCAACCAACATTCAGCAGTGAACAATTTTCATTCAGCATTTAAGTGTACACAGTTACTTACGGAATCGCTTGAAATTCAAAAGTGTACATTTGTACTCACATGAATTTTTCAAAGCGTGTACACTTGCAAATTTTTGACAGTTGCGGAATCCAGCCCATATTTTGTCGAACGAACTGTGAATTTTTTTGGACTATCTAAAAGTAACGCTGAGAAGTCAAAAATAGTTCAAAGAATTTCTGGAAATACGAAATTATGATTTTACTGGTTTCACTTTCTATTTGCAAAAATTCTATTTTTATACCATGAAATCTGTAGGATCTCACTGGAAAAAGAGTGCTCTAAGAGTCCTCCTGAAGCACTTCCCTGGAAGGTCGTAGCTCTTCTTTCCCTATCCCAGTTCATTGCTTTTTAACATAGGCATGTCCGCAGAGGCAAGCGCTTCAATGCTGCTGCAAAGAAGCCCCCTAGGAGGTCTCTAAATGATAGCAGAAGAAGTTTTTTGATTGTGTCTTTTCGAGAGCTTTAATAAGCTTTTTGGATAGTCATTGCAGTTGTTTTTCCTTAATCTCTTAAGAGGCCTTCAGGAGTGCTTCTTGAAAGAAAGCTACATTTGGAGTGCTTGCGCTTGATTATTTATGGTATTAAATTTTATGCAGTTGATTAAATGTATTAAATACATATATATATGATAAGCCAAAATTCTCCCATACTGAAATTATTGTAGATTTTGGCAAAAGAAAGAGTAGCAACTCGTTGGAAAGCTACCGCTCCACTCCACACTGAACTTCAAATTCAAAATAAGATGCGTTTCTTCGCACATTAGTGGAGAAATTCACAGTTTAAATTAATGGAGAATTAGTTGAAATTATCCCTTGTTGCTTGTTATTCTGCTGGAGCTCAATTAATAATCTTCTATAGAGATTCCAAGCGATTGCTCTAGAAGCACTTGAGTTACCTACTTGCGGCTTTGCTTATTTTTCTGGATAGATCCAAATAATGGCTAGAGAGGCGCTTAAATTATGCTCCTTTCAGAAGCGCTGATTTTCGTCCCAATGATATATACTAAGTTTGGCATTCCGTTTGTAACGCACAGAAATAATGATGGGACAGCAAAATAGATTCGACAACATTGGATAACATTAAAAGTTATTTTGCATGTCCGACTGTCCGTCTGTCCGTCCTGACGATAACTGGAGAAGGCGTTCACTTAGAGAACTAAAATTTTGCATGGGGGCTTTTTTAAAAAAAAAACTTTTTAAGTTCGAAAATGGGACAAACTGGGTAACTCCTAGCACGGTTGCCGTACAAAAATGTCGTTTTTACTATATTTTTGGAGACTGCATGAGGACGTAGCTAGCTAAATTTGGTACATGCTAGTTTCATACTAGTAGCAAAAAAAAAGTTCAAAAATGGCAATGCCTTCTTGGTGTTGTTATATAAAACTTTAGGTTTTTTACGTATACTCTGAAAGCGAGCAGTTCTAGACATTTTTATTGTACAAAAAACTTGTTTAGAATATGAACTCCTATTTTTTTTTTTTATTCCGGGGGATGCAGACAGGACTCCCGTCTCTCATCCTGCCACCGCGACCTAGGAGATCTTTTGTGACATTACCCCTAAACGCCCTAGGGCACCCATTCGAACTTAAGGTCTTTAATGAAACCTATAATGTCCTTGGGGGCCATTTTAACAACATCCTCAGGCAGTGGAAATGCCTTTCCTAGATGTCTTAGCCTTATGCGGCATAGAGCTTCACAATCACACAGGATATGCTCAGCAGTTTCTCTTCCATACAGAATCGACAGGTCTCATCATCGACCTTACCCATCTTCTTGAGATGGTATCTAAGTGGGCAATGCCCAGTAAGTATGCCCGTTATGAGCCTTAGTTCCTTTCTGCTGAGTGTGAGGAGTTCTTTTGTCTTATGAACTCCTATAAAATTGGTTATAATCTATTTATTTTTCCCGCGGACGGGAATCGAACCTACACTTGTTAGAATCGGTCAATGATGGAGAAATAAGAATTTTTAAGAACTTTTATTTTTAATGATTGAATCTGTCTCGTTAGCTCAGTGGTAAGAGCAGTCGCCCGGCAAGCGGAAGGTCCCGGTTTCAAATCCCGGACGAGGCGGTTGTTTTTTCTTCTTGTATTTATAAATTTGATTTAGAATCATTAAAAATAAAAGTGGTTATAATCATTTTTTCTCTCCGACGAAATGAATCACCATACGGAATTAATACGGGCATTCGTCTAGAGAGTATCACAAGAATTAGTGTTTAGACCAATTCTAGCTTTTTTACTTGTTTTTACATAGTTTTCATGTTTTTACGTAATAATGAAGTTTGTAGCCCTATTTCTAATTTGAGAGCGACCTTTTAATGATTTTATTCCCAAATCTTGTATTAAATGTAACTGTTCTTGTCCTCTTTGGTAAGACGCTTGCTTTCGCAACTCTAGGAATAAAGTGTGGAAATGTTTTTATATCTCTCAATCCAACGAAGATTTTTCTCTTAGTAAACTTACATGTAAGAGTTAGATTTCAAGATGTTCTTTCGTATGCTTACAATGGTTACTTACTGAAGATGACAAATAAAATTACATAGAAACCCAGCAAATTTTGGCAGTTTGTCAATTCTAGCAAAACACATTAAATTGCTTTTCACCTAACCTAGTTTATTTATAGCAACGAAAACAGAGTCAAAAGGTGCGACTCAAAGCCGTACATTCACTTTAGTAAGGCTTTTGATAAGGTTTTCCATAAAACTCTGATCTATAACCTACGTGCTATCGGTTTTCCTGAAAAATTTCATAACTAGTTATTCTACTACGTAAACGATTGCAAAGTAGTGGTGCAAATAAGTGACAATTCTGGGGTACCACAGGTAGTCACTTGGGACCTCTTATGTTCATTTTGTTCATAAATGATGTCTCTTACATAATTGTAAATTCTGAACTATTGATCTACACAGTTGACATAAATCTGTCTAAGTTCATAAAATCTGTATTCGAAATTTACTGAAATTGGGGGAGGGTCTAAACTGATTTGTTGAATGGTGCACGAAAAACTCTAAACATTGATAAATGTAGGATCACTTTTTCTTTCGCAATGTGGTCCCTCGAGTCTTTTACTACAATATATACGCTGATATTATTTTTAACACTACTAAAATACATACTATGGTGTATTTTTTTTTTTTTGCAAACTTACCTTGAATGTGCATATTGACGTTGTTGTTACAAGGGTAAACTTGGCTTTCGCTTTTATAAAATACTGGGCTAAAATCCTTTACGAGGCCTTGCATGGACAGATTTTTTTATTTCCCCCCATATTTGAAACTCTTGGCTACCCTCCTTATTATGATATTATTTTTCTTTTTCCGTTTTTGATAACGCTGTTACTTGTAGAGTCTATAACTATTAAATCTCAACCAAGAAACTTAAGATCTACGTACTTATGAACACTTTCGAGCTAACTACTAGCATAAATACCTACTAATTTGAATTTGAATCATAACGTGATATACTTTCATTTTAGTAACTCACAGTTTAAAAATGGTAGCTCTAGGCTGTTGTGATACTGTAGTGTTGTTATCTCTTTTTTATTTTTATCTTAGTCATTTGTAGGCTCATGTTTGATTGCCGCGTATTATTTACTCCATCAAAAAGATAATAAAGGATCTATTCAACTTATTGCCTTGCTGTAGTACCATTGCTTACTCTAATTTGGTTACAAGCAGAAACTCAGTAATTCAACCGCTTGATTCATTGGTCTAATTAAACATTTGTTTACAATATCGCATTCATGCATTCAACGGACAATATTGAGCAGTCCATCCTGATTTCTGTGTAGGTCAATCTGTCTATCGAATTTTGCCTCCTGAGGGCGAAAAAAGACCAATTGTGATATACAAACCTGAATACCTAACTAACACGTAGGAATGTCGTCAGGGTTGGCCTGTGGTATAAGTCGGCCATCTGCAATTTTTTTAGTTTTGACCACTAGCGTCACCAATGTTCGAGCGCGGAAAACCTTCTCTCAGTGATAGCGAACTTTTCGTGACAATGCAGATTTGGAGCGTGAACGCAAAGTATGTGGTATGCACTCAGTGGCTAAAAATAAAAAAAAAACGTTTTTTTTAGCAGCTAGAAAGTGAGGAGAAAATATGCAATCATCAAGGTAAGCATTGAGAATGTATTGTGTGACTCATGCTTGAAAATAAACCAAGAGGAAAATTCAATCCTGTAACATATTTGGTTGTGGTGTCATGTGATGCGACAATGGTGCTTGTCATCAGGGTTGTGTTATGTTTGCCTTTACGCTGGTTGCCGATGGGTTGGCGTATTCGCCGATGTCCAATATTCTATGCATGATTATATTAATTAATTACAATGCCGAATATTTGGCGTGTCGCCTCAATATTCATGAAAGGCAAAGAAATGAAAGTTATCTATGGATCTGCCTGAATGCCTCAATCTTTACTTGATATTTGGCTGGAGTGCCTCAATATCTTTATGAAGAAGATATCTGGCTAAGATGCCTCTATATCTTTAGGATGGAGAACGCCTGGCTAATTGCCGCTGCGTTCTGAAGAATAAGACTTGTACTTTACCAGTCAATGGTCAAAACTTTATTCTTGATTTCTTTCTTAATGCTAAGTAAGCTATTTACATTAATTTCTTAAAGCTACCTACATTCGATAATTTTCTCACCGTATCATTATAAAAGAAACGGTGACCTCACGTGAGTAACGTTCTTTGTTGCCATTGAGAAATTTGGTGCACTGTACATACATAATTTATTTTCTGCTTGCGCTGTAATCTGATGCGCTTTTATTTTACTTCATTCATAACGAGGTATGAATGATTCACACAAAAGTGATTACATACAAATCTGTATGTATGTCAATTGGATTTTCATTTTTGTTTGTTCGAGTTTTAACTTTCGAAATGAATTACAAACTTTAGTTGTAATCTTGGTATCATATTTCTTTTACGGAGATGTGCATTTGATTTATATGCAATTACATGCTTTAATGATGCATGATTACAGATATGCATTACAGTTGGCTCACTGTGATTGTGTGCTTGGATGAAGCCCAAAACATGTCCAGCACCCATCCGAACTAAGTCCGCCAATAAAACACCAGCTAAAGGAAGATGACCGCCAAAAAAGCGCAGAAAAGCCTGCATTTGACTTGCGTCAATATAACGACATTTTCCGGAAATGCGATTTCGAATAATGTGCCATTCAAAGTTTGCTAAAAAACAGAAAAGTACAACAAATTCAGCTTTTTACTTCATTCAATTAATTTTTCCAGGTCACTTTCAATCACTTCAGTAAGTACATTTTTCGTTGACTGGCCAACCTAGACAACACTGGCCAACCTTGACAGCATTTCACTTTTTTTTTAAATGCCTATATTTTTTTCATTTTTCATCCAATCAATTTGCCATATTCAGCAAGTGCTGCTTTTTCCCAGACCTTTCCAACAATATCGGTGGATTGACAAAATTCTTTTTTAAACGGAATTTATGGGCAAAGGTCAAAAGGGTGTCCAACCCTGACGACACTCCCATACTTATCTTTATTTGAGGCGTTGTTTATTCTCAATATTAAAATCCTAAAGTTTCTATCTCAAACAAATTCCTAGACTTTAATTACTTTCTGTATAACTGAATAAATTGAGATAGACTTTCAGGGAAAATGACATAAACAACAAAGCCTTAGTTCCATTTACGTATTATTTTGTATAATAAACGAAACTTCTGCTTACTCAACAACATTCAAAAAATCTAAGAAATTCTACAAAATGAAAAGGTCATTCAGGCCCAGTTTCAAAGTTGTTCTTTCATCTTAAACAACTTGCATCCTGCTAAACAGCTCGATTACTTGTCAGTATATAAGTATATACATAAGAGAATATATTTATCTTCGTATATGTATGTACATTGTAAATAATCTCTTTATTTAAAGTGCCGGGAAAAAGACAAACAAACGCCATAAAAGGTCCATTCAAAAGTGTTTCCTGCACCCAAGCCCTTAGTAGCACCAGATGCACTTTATGCGATTATTAAGTTAAAAAGATGCAAATGTTTATTAAAGTTTTCAGAAGTTATTCGAATTTTCATTTTTGTACGAAATTTATATAAGCAGCAGTTTAAAAATTTCCTTGATATAGTTATGAGCAGTAAATAAGTTTTATTCACGTTGAAAATTTCTAAGGAAACTTTCTTGAAACAAATTAACATTTTATCCAGTCTCGAAATTTTCCTGTTACTTTCCTTATAACGTCTGCGCGCGGAGAGAGCGACAGGATGAAAAAGGAAAAAGAACATCAGTTGTGTCAAAGTTTTCAAAATCATTCTCTGCTATGATAGTTTTCATTTAAATTGTGTAAATATAAGCAAGTTTCTGAAAGAAACTAACAAAGTTGGATGACACTTCGGAATGTTGTAAGGTTAATTTGCATTTAATGCAGACACATCTATACTAAGTGGGGTAGTAAATGTTTGCACAACTGCAATTTACTGCGAGTAAACACTTATAGGATTACAATTTTAATATTATTCACAAATATGTAGGTTGGTGTTATAAATCAAAACTTGAGTAATTTTGAAATTTATCACATTACTCTATGATCTTCATTGCGATTGCCGTAAATGAATTGATATATAGAGTGACATTGAAGTAAAAATCAGATTTTGTGAATTTATGATAATCTTCAGCCATAATGATTGCTTCCCTTAATAGTACTTTTTTTTGATTTTACATAAATTTTTGAGTAAAAAGTATGGATAATCTCGACAGATACGACAGGATAATTTATATAAAGAAAAGAAGAAAATTTATTTGGATTGGCAACACCTTAGAACAGTGATATAAAATTGCCTGGCGATCTATAGAAACGGCAATGATCCCAATAATTTATCGTCGATATTTCTAAATGATACTAGACTTCCCCATATGGATTCTGTAACGAGGCTGGGAAAATATATGGGTGTCTACGGCGGTTATGGTTATTCGGGTGTCTACGGCCGGCGGTTATTCGCTTCTAATTCGAAAAAGCTGGTTAAAGCCATTTTAATAACGGGTGCGGCAAAAAGATCTGACGGTTTTCGCCGACTGTGTGGATAGGCGCGTTCCAGAGCCCACTCGTGGATATTTTTATTAGTCATAGAGCGGTGCTCGGGTGAGCACCGTGCGTTTGTTGTCGAGGCGTTTTTTAAAAGTGACGATTTCTGCGTTGCTGCTCAGCGGCAGTTCCGTACGCGTTTTAAGGTGAGTCCAAGAGGAAGAGTCCCAACTCATACTTATGGTTGCATAAACATCTCATTGCATTCAATGATGCATTACGCTATGTATTCAAGCTGTCTCGCACAACACACATATCGCCCTTATATATATATCAGCCTTGCTTGATTAACTTCTAGAGAATTTCTTAACCCAACACAGATTAAAAGTTCTTCATTTATTTATTTATTTATTTCTACAAATTTCATCAAATAGCTGATTACTACAAAATTAAAACAAAAAGAAAATGTACAACATAGAATGATAAGCTGATATATCGTAACTTTTCGGAAAATGAACTTCTTAAAATCGACTAGAGATAAGAAACTCTTGATCACTCTTTGCAGGTTGCGTTATGGGCAGCTCTCTTAATTTTTCCAAAGCATTAGCAAGTAAACTGTTTTATCGTTTGATCTTCAATGCAAGATTGTCGGCAGAACTTATAAATTCATCAAATATTTGTTAACAGTCACGCAGTTTGAGTGTTACACAGATTTTAGTTTAAGTATATATCTCTTTTTTGACAATCCCTTTTCTCTCTATCCTCTCTCTGTCCAACAATACTCCCTTTTACTCGTTTATTTTATTTTTGTTCTTATTTTCATTTATTTTTTAATCAACTAATTTTGTTGCTACTTTATTTCTCTCTGAATATTAGTCTTTTATTTCCCAAATTGACTTTGCACAACAGAAGATTTCGTAACCTTTGTACTTTATTCCATATACTTTAATATTTATTAATTATTATTTTCATTTATCATTACTTATTATTTATCACTTATTTTTTATTTCTTTATTTTTATTGCTTTTCTTTTGTTGATTTGTTTCATTACTTTCTTTAAGCTGTTCTCCTCTTTTTTGTACCTAGCTTTTTGTTTTTCTTATTTATAAGTTTGGATAATTTAGTCTATTTGAATATTAAAACTTTCCGTTATTTCACCATTGTACTTAATACGTTTAAAAATCATGTAATCTTTGTACTTATCCACATAAATTGTATTGTATTGCATCTTGACACATTGTTCTGCTGGGGCTGGGTCCAAGGTCCCGCGACCCATGGGGCCGCCTAGCTCCTGCGATGATAGACCAACCGACGCACGACCAGTTTTTCAACCTGTAAAACATCCTATTATAAGTTACCTTAGCTGTTAGAGTTTGGTTAGTGAAAATAGACCGTAAGATTTATTCGAAATTCTATATATGGCAACAAGTTTTCTTACAAAGTAATATATAAATTAAACGTCATTGTGATTGTGTAGCGTCAGTGTCAGAGCCCCAGAATATTTATTTTCCCGCCTTTTCTCATGGCTTACTATCAGTAGGCATACTCACTTTGTTAATGAGAGACATTTTTAACACTGTTAGTTCATGTTAACTTAATACTAGCAACTCTGCCTG
>OZ005740.1:66732213-66785291 GCA_963930735.1 Dioctria linearis
GGATGATTCTATATCCATGTTTTTACTTCCGGGCTGTAACACAAACTGAGAGGGCCTTTAAAGCTCACATCCAAGGATAGTATTCGCCTAATTGGTGAGTGCAGTGTGAAGGAAAGCACAACATAATGATCCCATTATTCTGTGCATATTATTATTATAACTATGCATAATAGGAGTTTGAGTGGGTCGAAAATACAACCTCTAAACACTGAGAGACTGAGGCCTAAGAGTGTTTTTTTTATGCCGTTACCGGTTTAGGTCCAATCAACAGTCTCCCTTTTTAGAAAGGCTATTTCCTAATTAGATCAGTTTTCCGACCGTTTAATAGGAATATGAATACCTTATCCAAACATTGGGGTCTTCGGCGTATTCGCAGAGGACGTGCACTGCATGCAAATTCTACATACAAGCTACAGAATATTAAACTTTAGTGAAAGATGGCTAGTCATTTGCCCAAATGCATTGGAAAGGCTTTTCAAAAAACGAATTTTTGAAGTTAAGTCGAAAGCGCAAAAGTTGCTCTTTTTGGCTATTTACAACGAGGCGTAACTTCAACAACAAACGAAATTTAGGCAAAATACTTAAATCTAAATATGTATTTAAAGCGATAAGCTGTCAAAATTTCAGGCAATTCGGTGACATCGGTTCAGAAATTTGTTCGGGCGGTGGTCGACGCAGCGTGGTATGGCCCCATAGCGAGAAACGAGACATTTTCGTGACATATCTATTATCTATGTTGTGGGACCAATCGCTTATGCTTTCTGGTACGTCAAAAAAGAAGCGAATGGAAGAGTAAGCCAACACACAATTTTACCAGTTTTTTATATAATTCAATGATTTCCTAAAGGTTTTGTCATACCAGGATTATGACAAAAACGCACAGAATTTGTACGATCGGTGGCGTAACTAAGGATGTATGGGCCCCCGCAAATAAATGCTACTAGGCCCCCGGCTCATTTTTTTCTTTTTTTGTCTACATTGATAAGTTTATGAATGAATGAATGTAAAACTTACATTCTTCACGTATACTACGAAGGTAAGTCTTTATATGTTTTAGCTTACTAATGACTGGTAATTTGAGATAGAGCTGTAGAGCTGTACACAGATCCGGGACACTGCTGCGGAGCTATCTACAATTAAGAGTTCAGCTGGTTCTGTAATAGTTCAAGTTTCTCGAATTCTTTCCAGCATCATGGATGGAAAACTTAAAAGTTGTTGAGGAAAAGTAGTAGTACGCTCAGAGCTGATTCGTTTTTTCAACAATTTCATTATCTGCTAAACCACTGAGAGCTTGCGGTTGAAATAGCGAAAATCTTTCCATCAAGCTATTCATACTTTCATAGCACACTGTCAATTGTTGCATTACGATAGCCAGACAATGGCGAAACAAAATCCGAATTTTTTTCCAGGATTCTGTATACCTTCATCTATAGCCAACTCATCAAAAAACTTCTTCACGTCGTGTTGGCTTGTTTTTTTTAAAGCTGGACTTACTTTCTAAGATGTGGCGATTACTTTAACTCCTTTTAAAATTGTCTGGATATCTTGTCTGAGCTCCATCATGTGTTTCTGTTGAGCTGGCTGTGTATATATCAATTGCTGGGTCTTGTAAATATTAAGAAACAACCTAATATTAATTGAGTGAATCTAACTAGTTATTAATCCAGCGTTGTTATTTTATTTGGTTTCAAGTTTCATCACTTCATATGAAAATATTAATTTTGTAGGCCATTAGTTATGCCAGTGTCACAATCCTCACAATATTTCGACTCGATTCGGCTATCTTACCAAATTTTAGTAATTTCTCAATTATATCATTACACATCGGATTTCAAAAATTCTCACACAATATTTATTTTCATTTTTTCACAGGAGGTATAGTGATTTTACAATTTTATCTATACTCCTCGAATTTTAATAATTCGAACTATTTCTATTATTATTTTACTCTTCACGATGGGATTAAAAATACAGCTCCCAAAATTTGGGCTCGATGCTCCAGATACCCATGAAAGTTCTTTTTTTGTTCATAAAACTTTCCCACGACGCTAAAAATCGTACGTGAGAAAAGTACGAAAAAAGTCTTATATGCGTCAACGAAAGAATGAAATCGGATATGCACTTGTGTGCCATCGAGGCAATTATTTTATGTCAACGGAATAATTGAATGTAGTTTTGATGAATTTAGGGAAAAACTGTATGTATACAGGTAATTTGGCGGAATTGAGGTGATATATGTATGTACTGTGCACTGCATGCAGGGAAGGATACCTACATACCGTGAGAACGGAATATGCATCTGATAACAAAATGCAAATAATACGTAATTGAATTTTGTTACAGTATGGAAATGCAGTTTTAAATGCATTTCACAATTTAAATGAATTTTAGTTTTGATGAATTTTACTTTTCAGGGTCAGATTTGTAGCACAACGATATATTGCATAGGGCTATATATCGCTGTGCTTATTTTGTAGTTGTGATTCGGGACATAGGTACTGGGCATAGGTATACAATTTTTATGAAAAGGTCATGTACGAAATTTCAGTTCTAAGGTCATATATATATATAGTTTGGGAGTCACACGGACAGACAGACACCTTAATAGACAGAGATGTATGTAACAATCAAATTGCGTTATTGCATTATTCAATTCAAATTTAAATTTCATAACTTCAATTATTTAGTTAAGGGATTTTGTTAGGCATAAACGCCTCGTAACGATACAGTTCACAATTGAAACTTTATAATTTGTTTGCACTCCATTATACTTATGTCTTACTTCAGCTGTTACCTACACGAGTAATCCCCTGTTTAGACAAAACAAAATTGGTAGCTTGTGCAAATGAATAATCGTTAAATTATTTTCAATCCCATTTGGGGTGCGTAAATTACTAATAAGTGCATGTTCAAGCTGTACAGAACAAATTTCATATTTGGCTAATTATTTGGAATTGAAAATAAAAATTACTCCAACAGAACTTAAATGCGAACCAAATGGTAAACAGAGAAAATGGCCAAAATGGGTAATTTTCCGGAGAACTTAAAACCATTTTGGTCACCTAGAGAATTAGTACCAGCCACAAAACCTAATTTATATGGTAATTCTAAATATTCTAATTGCGGACGCACATTATTTAAGGGGGATCTGGTATGTACTACATGAATTCAATCTCGGAATCAGGGAGCACATAGTTGCGAATTTGTGCATATGTAGGTATGTATAAATCTACGTAGGCAGCTAAGCAAATGAATGCACTAAGTGAATTCAGGATGATTCAGGTTTCCGTAATGAAATTAAATGGGATGCAATGAATACAGGATTGTGTAGATTTGTATAATGTGAACAATAAGATCTGATTTGAATGCTGGAGATTTTTTAAAGTTGATGTCTTGTTTTCTAAAGAAATTATAGAGGCATTGATATAAAAAAAAAACAAAAGAGTCTATTCTTAATGGCTTAGGTTGGTGTGTATTTTCTGTGCATTCTATTTAATATGTGTTTTTGAAATTGGCTATACACGATATAAACATACCCACATCCCCTTCAAAGTTACAACGCTTTAAGTTTGAACTGTTCGCAATACCATCACCACATTTTTGCTCTTTATTTTTGGATACACTCCTATATAAATCGCAGCTGTTAATTAGTTTCGGACTTTTGTTAATTTAAAATAGCGAATATTGCTTAAAAGTACGCTAAGAACAAAAGACTACATATTTTCAACGTTTAATGCTCAATTTGAAATAGAAGAAGAACAATTAACCGTTAAATGTTAGATTGTTTTGTGATAAGAGCAGAACTTTGATTGTTATATAAAAAAGTGATGCTTCTATGTGTTTTTAGAATAAAATATTACTGTGGGAAAAGAAAAAAGATCAAGAGAAAAACATTTCAAAAGTAAAACCTAATATCATTTCGGAGTATGATGAAATGGAGATTGAATAATTTACAACAATAACAGTCCATCATCCATAACAGACATATGTAAAAGTATCGCCATCCTGTCTTACTTACCTTTTGAGAGGCAACCCCGGACCCCTCTATTCATACCAGTTTTTTTTTCTTTTTTTTTGTATTTCTGCGCCACCACCTTCGACCAGGAAACTAATGGAGTAGGCATTGTGTATAAAATATGTATACATGGGCGTAACCAAAATGCCGCTTTATGTGTGCTTGAGCCGCGAGGTTCGGCCATATTGGACCCCACGGTACAGAGATACAAGTTATTCTCATTGCGAACCACGTTCAGCCATTTGTGTCCGAATGTATAGGAAAGTGCGGTACAGAGAACACATTCTTCTCTCTCCTCTCTCTGTCTTTTCAATAGAAATATGTATACGTTATAGGAGGAAACAAAATTTGAATGAGAATACCTTGTATTCTATATACCTTTATTAGACCCTTACTGCCAGATTTCAAAGCTGGAACTCGCTCCTTTGGTAATTCTGTTTTTATTGATTGGAACCTGACTCATGACGTAGTTAGTAAGATACAGGAAAAACGAAAAAAGGCCCAATTAACTCGGATTTTTATATTTTTCAGATTACGAACTGATATAAATATTTATTTTTCCATCAATTTCCACCCAAACAAAATTCCCAATGAATTTGTTCAATGAGAACATGTGTGTTATGTATATATCTTTATAGCTACGTGAATATCTAATAAACTCCGCCTTGTATCATACTTTCACTAAAATAATTTTTAAAGTTTCCCACCATTAATTAGCATAGCGACTTCATATGCCGAAAAATGTTCTTGACCTCGGTGGTGTACCCACACACCTTAAAAGTGGTTGCACTCTATCACGGTTCACATCAGCTCCATTTAGTTTCCTGCTCGAAGGCTACCACTATCAAAATGGCAGTGGTTAAACTGAACGAACTAATTAAACTAAGAAAGATAGGCTAAGATTAACATTAAGGAATTAAGTGGGGTGAGTAACTTTCAGTGGCGGATCCAGGGGATGGGACACAGGGTCATGACCACCCCTAAATTTGAACTAAAAGATATTTAATTAATTGAGTTTTTTGAAAAAAATATATTTTCTTTTATGCTTTGGGTGATCCAAAACCCTCGAGAAACACATATCAAGCTACGAAATAGACTCCTTCATCAGAGCCCTAACTTTGTCCTAAATCCTAACATTCTAAAATACTTGAAGCGTTCTTATATAAAACCGCTGACATGTTTAATACGAACTGACTACGTCCATTGAAATACACGACAGAATTAAATAATTATTGATAAAAAGTGTTTTACTAAAGGCAATATATTCGTAGATACTGAACAGAAATTCGAAATTTTTTTATTAAAATCACTTTTCAACTACCCGCCAATGGTTTTTTCAATGTTGGCACCGACGTATGAACTATTTTTGACACAAAAAATTGTACCAGCATGAGATAGCATATCGAGCAGTCCATATTATATGTATATGCCAGTGTGTAGAACTGAGAAAAGTTAGGTTTGAATGACTCCTGCAGTTTACGCCTTAATCTACTATTCTATTCTAAAAAATGGCTTTTTGAGAAAAAAGTATACTAAAAAATTACACCTCGTCCAGACCGCTTAATGCGGAAACCTTCTCAGTACCGCACTACAGTACTGCGGTGGCTAAACTAAGTAACTTACGGCGCTTGATTTTGTTGTCCTTTTTTGCTCAATTTAATTTGTAAGATAACCCCCCCCCCCTAATGCAATGCTGGCTCCGCCACTGGTGACTTTTACAATGCAGCCATTTATTAGCTTATTATGCACCGTTATCTTTATAGTTCATTCAATAATCTCACACTTCCTAGGAAAAGCAGTATTTTTTTGGATGAAGTTTCTTAGAAACCTACTAGTTTCAAGAAGTATGGGGTAATAACCCGGAATCTACAATATGCAATGGCCTCGCATTCGTATAGGACATGCTTCGATGATTCATCCTCTTCAAGACATAACCTGCATACATTAGTGGGTGATATAGGGGAAAATCGGGACACTTTGCACAGTTTTTGTTTTCATGCCAAGTTATGATAAATTCTTTAATAGTGTTTAATTGTGATTTAAATAATAGTAAATATAATTACCTTTACTTTACTGGAAAACTGATGTAGGGACCAACCATTTCTGATGTTATTATTGCTTTGATGCTTTTAAATGTGGTGGAGTTTTAGCATTGATTGTTCCTAAGCATGTAGGATCATTTAAAGATGGAAAAACAATTGCCCACAGAAATATTGCTTTCTGTGGTGCCTGATAGAAACTCAACAGATTAATAAACTTAGGCAGGAGCAAACTAGTCCACTTAAAATCCAGTTTGTTAAAAGGCAATATTCCTGGTTTTGTAAACCCACTCACAATATTTTTGGATGTAAGTGTTTCAAAATATGCAATTTTTGTAATTTTCAGAATATTCTAGATTTTAGCAGTTTAAATGCGGTCTTCAGCTTTGATTTAAAAGGGCGAAATACCCCAAGGTCTAAAGGTTGGAAACAAAGTGATGTGTTTGGTGAAAATTACAGGTAAACTATACCATTTTCATGACTGTCACACAATAATAAAATTTAGAGCAAAATGTAAATTTTTGTATATGTTTTAGGACATCTAAGAAAATATGAGATTTAATCCAGCCACTCTAGTAGCAGCCCACATACTGTCTTCAGAATCACCTTCCAAGAAATGATGTTTGTAATAAACTCGAGGAAACACAAATAGTGAAGGAATTGTGTTTTAACTTGCAGATATAATGCCACCAAATGCAACGAGTTCCCCTCTCTTTCGACAAAAACAAAATGACCAACTACTTTTTGAGCTTTTTTTTCTGAGATTTTGGGAGTGCTTAGCACTGTTGATATACCAGATTCATCAAAATTGAAAATTCGATCTGCATTAAACTTAATTCAACCGTACAGCGTCCCAAGGTTTTCATATACCTCAGAAACAGCGGTCTTATTAAAAGCAAATGACCTGGCAGCAGTAATGTTTTCAGTTTTCCGTAAACTTAGTTTAGCAAATATTACGTTTTCGAAAACCATGCATCCAATCAATCCCATTTTGATGGGTATTTTACGTTTTACATCATGCATTTTAAAACAATCCGCAATGTACATATATAAAAGAAACTCCTCCTCAGCTGAAAATACGTATGCGTATATTTAGAGCTGAATATACGACGAGTTTCGTCTACGCGAGAAGTTTCACCTCGAATTTTTTTAATGCGACTTTGCTAGGTTGATGGCTTAATACCGTATTTATTTACAGATTTTCTATAAAATTACTTCCCCTCTAGAACTCCTTTTTATAGCTGCGGATATTGCCACTTCATCCACTTCACTGCTTCTTGTATCCTTGTTCTTGTAGGTATTTTTGCACTATAATCTGAAAAAATACAAAAAAATAATTCCATGTATTTACGGGGCGCATTCGTATATACGATTTTCCCCGGTATGAATCCTCCCCAATCTTTCAAAATATATTTCACATATTTGTATAAAAAAAAATCTTTTACAAACAGGTTAATACTCACTATTACAACATATTATTTACAGTTGTAACTTACTCAAAATCAAATATTTCTTTTGTTATGAGCAGGTAAGATTGTTTGAAGAACAGCAAAGCACGTAAATAAAATTACCCAAGCACTGCCGAAACAAGTTTGGTTTGCTGCTTTGCTTGTTGCGGTCACACTCTGACCTATGTACACTCTCACAGAGGGCACCACTTGTCCGCATAATTTTTAAGTAATAGCTACTGTACATATGTGCCCCGTATGTGACGGGTGCCAATTTTCTTGTACCTATCCGATGCATTTGTTTGTTTAGTTTGCAGCGTCTAGTTAGGACTCCTATAATGATTCTGAGTTAATTCCTAGACAGCCTAAAAATATTCAGTCTCTTCTTAGGTGAAAGTCCTTTGATAACTCTTGGTTTGTCTGGAGCATAAAATTGAATCTCATCTTTGGTCCATTCGGTTTTGGATCCAGTTTTGAATGGTAAGCTTTGCGGTCTTGTAAAAGATACCGCAAAATGGTTCCAGTACTATGAGGGGAATGGATGCTCCTTTTTTGGCAAGTACGTCTGCGTTTTCATTCCCATCAATTCCTGAGTGTCCTGACAGTCATTGTTCAATTCATTTTATAGCAGGTCATAAGACGATATATTTTCCTTAAAATGCAGATATTTCTGTATCCTCAAGTATCTGCTACCCTTAAAGTGAGCAATACGATCGTACAGCTCATAACGTGTCGGCATGTAATTAATGCGCAAGTGAAATAAAACACATTTAATTTTAAATGTAGTGCTATGAGTTTAAAAGGTAAAGGACTGCTATTTATTCTTTTTCTATTTTATAAGAGAGCCTTTTAAGTAGATATATTTCAAATAAATGTGATACTGTTTGAAATTTGAGTTAATTTTTGGAATAACCATATCAATTTTAGTGGTCGCGAAATGGATCCATGATTGTTATCATGAGCCAATTTGTGTGTACTGGTGGTCGCAAATTAGAGCTGAATTTTTTACCTGGCTCCGAATTGTGTCATACAAGCAGCACTTTATGAATATGTATTGCAATAAGGAAACAAGGAAGATATACTACTGCAACGCTAACTGAAGCATTTGCGGACAATTGACAAAGAAAATTTTCTATTGGAACAGCTAGCATCCAATAAGATATTCCAAAAGCATCATTGGAGGATAAATTGTCCTGAAGCCGTAAGAAAGTCTGAACCACAAAGTATTTTAGCGGAAACCGAAGAAAAAACAAGTTAAGTTGTGTGACTCATTAACGAAAGGTGGATTTTCATTAAGTCTCAATAGCCTTTTGAATACAATTCAAAATATTGAGCTAGACGTTAAGACGATGGCACGACAATATCCTTCAAAGATGGGCAACCAGGGCGAAAATGGCTTTCCTGAAACGCAAGCAATAGCTTGCACATCGAAATCCAGAAGGCCTAACTAATGCCAGAGATACGTTTTCTGAAGAGGTTATTCGAAAATGGTTTGATGAGCTGCAAAATTATATTAAAGAGATGAATTCAGAAGACATAATAAAAGAAAGAGTTGTTTTCCCCTACGTACGACCACCTAGGGATGTAGTCAATAGCCACGCCAGAGAATGACCTTTAGTTTTTTCTGAGTCAGCCTGCATGAGAATATACCATGAATAGAGTAAATACATGGTAAATTAATGATCAAATTACAAAACCTTGTGATCATTGTGATGGTCTTGTTTTAAGTGGATGAGACACCGTTGTATCCTAGGCGCATTGAATTCGACTCAGTTCACTTTGTCCCAAGAGGAGATATTGTCGAGGTTGTTATTCAATGATCTAATCATCTGTACTCATTTCACACATGCGGCATTCGCTCTGGAGTCCATAAGAATGTCAAAAGGTAAGCGAAATCAAGGTAATATCTTCGGCAAAACTATGGATGGGCTTGAAAGTTAGGAAAAGCAGATCAATAATGAAAACTAAGAACACAGACGGAGAGATAATAAAGCCCTGGGGCACACCGGCATTTATAGCGTGAGGTTCCGATATAACGTCATCTAATATAACCAGATAAAAACCATTCATTCAGGTCATAATTGAGGAGGAGGGAGGGAAAAGACCAAACGCTTTATGCTTAGCTAAAAAATATGTTGAACTAAATATAACTTTAAGGAAAAAGTTTGTTTTATGAATTTAATTTATAAAACGTTGAATTCCATTCTGTAACATAATTCCTTCTTGATTTTTTCTTTTTAACTTAATAAAATTCAAAAGTTGCTGTTATCTAAAACAATACAATTTATATTGCTTTAATTCTGATCTGACAAATATTATATGACTGGGAATTTTAACAGCTTTTTATTTTTTAAAGGCTTTTGCTTTTTAAATCTAGAATAACAAAAAAAATTAATGAAGTCATATCTTTCTTTTTTATGATTTTTTTACCCTGGATGCTGTTACGTCGAGTGAATGACTTGAACGTGAAGTCCAGGCTGCCAGCATGAGCTGACAGATCACTCGGTGGACAGCGTTGAGAACCGGCGGCACGCTAGCTCGCCTTGGCTATTGGCGGAGAGTGTGGGGAGGTTCCACGAAAACCTGTCGCTGTGCCACCAGTCATATACAAAAAAAAATCGTATCTACCAACCAAAGGCCGTAGCACACACCCAGTCTGGAAGGGGCCTTTACACTACTTACCACTTAATTAATTGGAAGCGCAGATGTTCTGCTTTCATCGCCGTTGCCCCAACCACCCTTCGATACTGTGGGCGACATGACACAGTATCCCAATGATGACCTGAAAAGGAAAAGTAGCGGACCTAGTCAACCGCCATGTTCAGAGGGCTCCAGGAGAGTGAAAGGAGAGTGTAAAAACTTCAGAACATCACTATGTTACAACCAGTATAATCCAGAATGTACTCTAAACAAATACAACATGTATCGTATACTAAACCCTTTCACAAAGGAATATTATTACCGTACTATTACATTTTACAACAAACTACTAGTTCATCTAAACCTAAAGTATGCCCTAGCATTCGTTTTTCTTATAACTACTATTAGTTTAAAACGACTATGCCATTAGCATTGTCCTTGGGAAGTTCCTCAATTCAAATCCAATGCCTTGGCATGTGTTCCGAACAAAATCATTAATTTTAAATTTTTAATTTTTTCCCTGACGGGAATAGAGCCTACACTTGTTAGAATCGGTCAAGATAGAGAATAGAAGAATTCTTAAGAACTTTTATTTAATGATTCTAAATTAAATCACAAATACAAGAAGAAAAAACAACCGCCTCATCCGGGGTTTGAAACCGAAGCCTTCCGCTCTTAACACTGCGCTAACGAGACAGATGATTTTCCCTCTTGTATTTATCAATTTTATAATTAGCCTACTAAGCCACGTTTTGCTTTCAGCTGACATTAACCAGTAACGATGAAAGCGCACAAATAATTTTTTTGTAAAAATTTAATTTACAAATAATTTATTTGTGCGCTTTCATCGTTACTGGTTAATGTCAGCTGAAAGCAAACGTAAAAACTTTTAGAAAAAAAAATTATTGTTGGTTGCATTTGAAGTAACAAATTTAAAATTGAGAATAAAAGAATTCTTAAGAACTTTTATTTAATGATTCTAAAATAAATCACAAATACAAAAAGAAAAACAACCGCCTCATCCGGGATTTGAAAACCGGGACCTTCCGCTTGCCGTTTTGCTTTCAGCTGACATTAACCAGTAACGATGAAAGCGCACAAATAATTTTTTTGTAAAAATTTAATTTACAAATACCAACAATAATTTTTTTTTCTAAAAGTTTTTACTCCAAATATCTAGGAAATCAGGTTATTTCACCCAATGGGTTTTAAGTTAACTACTTGTGAAGTTCAAACTAAAGTTTCCCTTTTTTTTCTTTTTGTTACGTAGCATTTAATCTTAACCAAAAACTATCAAGATTACCCCGATGCTCATGTTAATTGTTTGGTTCTGAATTTTAGTTATTTTTTTTTATATCATAATTCTTTTCGCTACATACATAATCTTTTCTCAATTGGTTTCTAAATTTTTCCAGGCTCACACGAGCAGCGTGGACCCATTCAGATTCTCGTACAACTTTAAAACCATATGAAACCTTTTTCACGCTTAGTCGTCATGACAAGGTCATCTATCGCCCCGATAGCCGAATGATAGGCAGACAGCGTTCAATAGTTACAAGATAATATAATATAGCCAATAACAATATACTAAATTTCGACTTACGTTTCATTCATTCCGTCGAAGGAGCTCCCTGGAGGTTGGTGCCTTGAGCACTGAAATTCTGTAATAAAGGTTACCTAAGGTTTGTTTAACTTAATAATTCACTGTCCTATAGTTGAGCACTCTGAGTGCATTCCTTTTTGCTTTTCGAGCATCGGTAATATAATGATGGTGGTTTCTGGTTAGACTACGTTAAGAGAATATCTTGATTTTTGTTAATTCAATCAAATTAAAAGTCTTTAGCCTATTCCCTACAAACGACGTCATATACGTGAGAGTTGGCCTCTGGATAAGAAGGTAAAATTCGGCATTTATTCTAGTTAATTTGGTTATCATCTCTACATAGCTCCGGTTTCATATACTCAAGATAAAAGACCGATGATAAAAGAAAATTCCGAATTTAGTATACTCCTGAGGACTTTGTTCTTTCACGAACGTAACTTTTTATACAAGACAGATGTTTATCCTCTTCTTCTTCCTTTTCCATTCGCTCGGGTACTTGTCCCGGTCAGACTTGAATCTTCCGTTCGAGTCTCGTCAGCAGCACGTTCGACGTGTGGCACGCTGTGTGCTGCTTCTAGCCGTCGTTTAGCGTACTGCTGCCTGCAGTACGCTACGACCATAACAATGCAAATTTGACCATGGTGCACCTAAACTGGCTTAGACTGGACTCAAACTGATTTTGCAGTATGCTGATATTTTCAGTTATGATGTAGACAAGAAAGTGTTTGAGTTTTTAATTTACAGCTTCTACTTCAAAAGCTTAACATCGACATTAAGTAAATTATACTAAAAACGCATCTTGTAAGGATGACATTTCCTTAACCCGTATGTGACCACGAAAATTTTAACCTTCTGTCACCCGAGGAAGGTACCCGAAACCCTCAAATAATAATTTATGACCTCTACTACATCTAATGTATTTTAATAAACGCTTAGTGAAGGATATTTCGCAGTTATTGCCTGCGATGAAAGGAATCCGTCCGATATGTGCACACTGACGTAACTAACAGAAACTTTTTGACCTCACTGCCACTCTCGAAAGTTTTAAGTAAAATAGGAATGACTGTCGTGAGAACAATTAGAAAAAACAAAGCCTACATTCCGCATCAGCTACAAGAATCAAGACAGCGATAGGTTTTATCATCAATTTTTGCCTTTCACCCAGAAGCGACCTTAGTAACCTACGTGCCGAAGAAAAACAAGGCAGTATAGTTCCTTTCAAGTATGCATTCCCAACCGGATGTGTGTGATAAGGATAAGAAAAAACCAGAAATAATACACTTTTATAACGATACCAAGTCAGGAGTGGACATGACGGGCCAGTTGCTAAGGCAATAGAAAACCAAACGTAGAACTAATAGATGGACATTAGCATTTTTTTTCCAACTTAATAGATGTGGCATGTTTACTAACGTATATCATTTATTCAGAAAATTTTCTCAACTGGATGCAACGAACAGAGCCCGGCGCTTATTTCTCAACGACTTGGGAAATAATTTGTGTATGTCGTCAGTCTTGAACAGGTCAATTCTAAAAGTAATACATCATTATAACATGCGAACTGAGTTGGAAAGAGTCCTGGCAAATAGAATTACGCTAACTCTGGGACAGGCACAGGAATCACAGAAGCTACCTACGGATGCATCAGACAGGGCTAAACATACAGGTGTATGTCATCGATGCCTTGCAGACGAAAACAAGCGCCCCAAAACTAGAAAATGTCGCACTAATTTTAAAAAACCTATATGCAATCAGCAAATAAAAATCGCGCCAACTGCCTGTGTTGACTGCGGCTATGCCACATTAGATAGTCCAAAAAATTAAATTTATGTTATTAGGCATTATTTAAATAAATAATTAGTTATTAATGATTTATTGTTTTATTTCATACGAAAAGTACGGAGATATTCATAAGGTACCGGGTAACTCTCTTGGATGATAGAAGTGTAGTTTTCAGAAATGGAAAAAAACATATTTCGAAAATTCGATTTGTATTAAAAATAGTGGGAAATTCTGCAGAAGTGTTTTTTATGAGTTGTCAGGGATACACAGAACTCCAGGAGCGGCGTAAAAAGAAATATATCATTTTAAACCCGAAAAAGGTACCGGGTAACTTGTATGGTAACATAAGGGTTAAATAGACGCACCTTGGTGCATTTAGTACAATTTCTAAAAACAAAGTAATCGCTTAATGGATACTTTACTTAGTAAATTGTTCGACAAACGTGCCGGCCGTACTGTGTCTTCCCTAGAAAATTTTCTACCACCGATTATCTGTCCTTTACGAATAAAAAAAGACACAACTATTAAAAATATGTTAGAGGTTATACTACTGATTTCGTATTTAAGTGTAGGCATGCACATAACTGACAATTTTATAGTATGCTTCCGAATACGTTTGGAAAACTACCAGATTTAAGCAGCGGGCATTGAATCAGTAAAATAACTAGTAATCGCTAAATGTTATGGTGATTTGGTGTAATTGTAGTAGGTCAGACGACTGACAGACTTTCAGGCATCTACGTGTCTTTCCTACAAAATTGCCTATCACCGAATATCTGTCCTGTGCGGTAGTATCAAGATGTTTGTAGAGCCATAGTCAATTTTCGGAGATCAAAAATGCAATTTCCAAGGTAATACTGGGCTAGATCGAAGTTGTTTGTTTGGTTTACCAGATTTTGTAGGAAATCCAATGAATACATTTAGCACCTTTCTGATATCACAGCTCGTTTGATCGGTCTATGAGTCTCTGTTTTTCAGCTCTTGTGGGAAATCAAAGAGAATGGTGGATGATGATCAGCCTTTAACGTGGTAAACGCCCTTAATGGTAAATGAAAAATACATGCCACTTTCGGACGGTGAAAATAGATGAGACTGCCTTTTTCTGACTCCCCTGCAGCAGTGGGCATTAAAAGGGATTCTCAGCCTGAAATGATGTTCGCCTTTCTGCAGTTTAGTTTAGTTTCTCATAGCTGAATCAATTTGAAAGTGGGCCATTTTAAAACTAACTTGGAAGAGATTTTTAGTAGTTACTAAAGTGAAAACTAAGGCAAGTTGTCTTGATCACAAAGCAATTATATTACTATAGCTGTTAAGACTTCTAATGAATTTTTATAAACCTAAACTTGTTTCGATTGAATAATACAGAAGCCATGTATTGTTCATTAAATATTGAATACGTGCAAATACATAAATTGAATACGTACAAATACATAAATTGAATTGCATTCAACTTTTTATAAATTCCATTTGCTTTACCGTTTTAGATTTGTAAATTAGTCTGGCATTGTAGGTACTTATCTCAATATCAGTTTCTCGTTCATCGGATCAATTATAAGATCGAATTGTATTTCTTTCGCCGGAATAAAATTATTTCATTTGCAATTAAAGTTTGTTGTTTCTATTGAATAGTTACCGTCGACCTTTCGTTTTTATTTCGGTATATATTTAATTTTTTCGTTCAGGAAATTTCAAAAACGCTTCAAATCGCACAATGGCTATAAGGTTTGGTAGTACAGTGGCTTTACTCTTTATGATTGACTGCACTGCATGATATCCGATAAATACGAATATACGTTGAAGAACATTTCGGACATACATCGAGTTATGCCAAGGATACCTATGTTTTCAATATACACATTTCTTATAATACTTACCAACTTAATCTGATCATATCCCTTAGTGAACCTTGGTTGAGAATCAGAAGGTATTAAAGCGGTGAGCAATGAACTAAGCTCTTTTACTTAACCCTTTCTTGAAGAATTTGAATCCAGTCCAATTTTGACTCAAGAATTATACTTGTACTTGCTCGCTCAGTTAATTTAGGCTTAACTCAAATCATATGGATCTTTATATTGACTAGCAGCAGCTCAGTATTGCCAGAATTTCTAATAAGCCGAAGCCCAGAGACCACGAGCTTAGTTTCTTTAATTTTCATTACGTAATTTAATGGATAACGGAAGGAATCATCCCCGATATTATGACTACATCTACATATGTAACTACCTTTACACTGTCAAAATCTAGTTTTCTAAGAATTATATTCATGAACATTAGCTATAGCAAAGGAGTTAGAACCATACCTTTTGGTTTTCCCCCTTTTGCAGTAGACGTGCTGTAATTTCAACACCGTTCCATTTTGTAGAGGATATCGAATATATGAATATCCAGGACACATTTCAGATTTTTAACGCATACGATGTCAATCTGACCTTAGTCTATGACCAGGTCTGCGGTATAAAAACTATTTTAACCCTTCTTCAGGTTTAGGGGACTTGATAAACGATGTTGTTGCATGCAAATAGCATTTCTAGCCATGGAATTCCTGTCTATGAATCATATAATAAGTAATGCGTCATCAAGACTTGAAGAATGTTTACTGTTTATCACTCAAGAGATCATTTCCTCTATGATAATGAAACTATTTTATTCTATGAGATGAAACGCATGCTACAAGTGTGAAGAATCTCCACACTACTCATATCCTTAAATCCTGGTAATGGTGTAGTCATCAACAGTTCAGAGGTTTTAGAAGAAGATGCCGTCTAAGTGCTATTAGAATTTTTCACCAAAGCCAGATTAGAAAATGGTGTTGTTCATTTCAGCAATCAATAGGAACTCATCGGTGTAGCTTGAGGGACGATTGTATGGGCTAAGGGAGAAATGAGAAATTGCTGTTACACGTTAACTTTGATGGCGGTGTCTATCTGACCCCAGTTGCTCTAAACTACAAATATAAAAACAGGTGAAACAAATAACTTTCTTCCAATTCCTCTTGAAGTCTTGCTTGTTGTAATCCTAGCGCGAAATCGAAGAGGACATAGTACAGACGGAACTGTTCAGGAGTAATGTGAATATATATAAGTTGCTGGAGCTATGTTTTTTTCTGTGTACATATATACTTACATATAGTGTTTTTAAGGAATTGTAAAACACCCGAAAGTGTCCTTTAATGCATATTTATAAATAAATACGGAAAAAGATGTTAGATTAGAGAAAATCAACAAAATCTTTATTTCAATTTGTTGCTAAATTATCGAGTCTCATCTGTGCATTTTCATTAAAACTTAGGTTTGAATCTGCCAAATGGCAATGTTATCAGCAGCAGGTTTCATAGGGTTTTTTTCCGGATTTTTCAGACTTCACGGATCTCATAAATACACCGCACAATGTTACTGGTTTGCTTGCTGTAGTAAATATATCATGAAACGCATACGGTTTAAGTTGATGTTGATTGAATAAAAATCGACACTCGTAATTACTTTTCTTGAATCATAATATTTATGCTACTGATTGCGGTACTAAAAGCTTTCTTGCAGTAATTTTGTTGTTGTTAAATCCACCCACTCTTGATAACTTTGCAACAGATCACTAATGGCTTACGACAAGTTCTTAATTGGTTGAGACGATAATTATGACCTGTAATAAGTGAGAAAAGTGTTAGAACAACAGACAACACAACGGGGAGGAAGAATAAAATGCAAACAATCAAATTATCACCATATGGCACCATACATACCAATGCCGGAGCCTTTTATCTGAAAGGGTTATAGTAGGGATTACATTTGCGAACGACTGTGCATTAAACCTTTTCCCGTTGTCTATTTTAAAAACCCTCTATGGACGGTCTGAACTGTATTAAAAGTGTTTTTATACTGCCCATAAATGGAGTTAATTTTTACACAGCGCGATACTGAAACAAAACAAGTTGTTACCTTTTAATGCACCTGAGTTCCTTCAAAACTACTATCTTCTTTGCAATGTGTTGCAATAACATAACGATTCCAGCCAGACAGAGGACCTCTCCGTAGTTTAATTTTAACTAGAAATTGCCAAAGCAACATTTTAATAGAAAGACACGTATACTACAAACATACATCAGTACCAAATAGATATTAGTTAAAAGTTTCACTTTACTTATAATACCCCATTTATGTTGAATAATTTTCAGCATGCAAACATACATCTCATATGCAAATTTTATGAATGCAGAGTACGTACTTAAGGCCATCAGCACAAATATTAATTTCGCTTTTGTTTGGCTTTGGAAGAACTCACATTTCAGAAATTGTGATGCATTCAGACTTTGCAATATTGCACAACAAATTTCAGGTGTTACTGACTTGGTTATTGCATAAAGTAGTAATTAAATTAACCTACGGAAAGTATTATTAGGTATCATCTGGTATTTTAGACGAACTTCCACTAAAATTAGGATAGTTTTAATTTCGGTATAAATATTTGTTACAAGCGTAAAGTCGTTCATTTGTAGTTGATTTTCATTTGCATTGAATTTTGATATAGAGTAGGTGAGGTAACATCCTTTATTTAGAGGGAAAACGAATAGTTCTTAATATGTATGTACATGTTGGTGTATACACCACGTCCCTGCAAGCCAGAGCTACCAAAACTCATAATTTTATTTATTTCTTGTTTGTTTCATTTTTTTTTTTAGAAAATGACATGGGTTCATTAACGTAACTACGATTTTGGGCCCCCCTCCCACCACAATCAACTTTCCAGTGACGGATCCAGGAAACTTGTGAAAACAGAGAGCAAGTGGCTACCACTCACAACGAAGAAAGTTGTTCAACGTTCTTTGTCACTCTCGAAAGTCAAAGGAGATGTTAGATTCATCACTGTTTTGGTTTGTAAATGGTGGAAGTGTAAGACTTCCCAATCATCCATTTAGTTAGTAAAACTAGGGAAATGTATTTTATTCAAATTCACGAATCATCATATTTTTGTAAAATACAGGAACTAAAAATTTAGATTTACTTCAAATAGCAGTCAGAGAACAGATGCAATACATACCTTGTACGTATATAACTTCGTAGGCAACTTAAGAAGGTGTGACTTCTTTTGTTTTTTTATATTACTAAGTCAAGCTCAGCAAATATCCTATGAACTATGATGCAAATCGTTGCTCTAGATATTTCAAAGGCCTTTGATAGAGTCTGGCATCCAGCCCTTTTAGCCAAACTTAAAGCACTTGGTCTCTCCCCTCCTCTTCTATTATGGATTGAAAGTTTCCTATCTAGTCGCCAAATACGTGTTGTATTAGATGGCGTTACATCTGAACCGCATCCCATAAATGCCGGTGTGCCTCAAGGCTCTGTTATCTCTCCAACTCTCTTTTTAGTTTTCATTAATGATCTGCTTTCCCTTACTTTCAATCCCATCCATAGTTTCGCAGATGACAGTACTCTTTATTTCGCTTACTCCTTTGACACTCTTGCGGAATCCAGGGGGAATGCCGCATATGTTAAACGAGATTGCATGACTAGATCATTGAATAACGATCTAAACAGTATCCTCGCTTGGGGCAAAGCGAATCGCGTCGAATTCAATGCATCTAAGACTCAAAGCTGTCTCATCTCATTAAAACAAGATCATAACTTAACCGCACCCGTTTCTTTTGATGGAGCATTAATTTCTGATTCACCGTCACTAAGCATTCTTGGCATTAATATTTCCAGTAAGTTAAACTGGACAGATCACATCTTCTCTGTTGCCAAAGAAGCATCGAAATGTCTTGGATTTCTGAAGAGGTGTAAGAAATATTTTAGCCCGTCAAATCTAGCGCTCCTCTACAAGTCCTACATTAGACCTAGAATGGAATACAACTCCAATATATGGGCCGGGGCTGGTCGCACAGCCTTAGCTTCATTGAATATTGTCCAAAAGAGAGCCTTCAAGCTCATTGGAGATTTGGCAATAACTTACCATATGGACTCACTCGAGCACCGCCGCAATGTTGGATGCCTTTCGCTCCTTTATCGCTATATGCATGGTCAATGTTCTGATGAAATATCTAGTCTAATCCCTTGTAGAATGATTCCTGCACGCAATACTCGCGCTGCAAACCGCGCACATCCTTTAACCCTTCAAATTACTTTCGGCCGTACAGTAAAATTCCGAGATGCTTTTTTATCCCGAACAGTGCGAATGTGGAACAGCTTACCTTCTTCTGTTTTTCCTCCGGCATACAATCTGCGGAAGTTTAAGGGCGACACACATCGGCACCTCCGCAACTCTCCTCACATCCCCTAATCCTTTCCCTATCTCCTTCCTGCCATGCTGTGCTTTGCATCATAGGGTATCCCCTGAGCTTGGCTTAATAATAATAATAAAAAAAAAAAAAAAAAAAAACAGCACGGCAAGAAGGTGAAAAGGAAAGGACTTAGGGAACGTGAGGAGGGTGGCGAAGGTGCTGATATGTCAGCCTTAAATTTTCGCAGATTGCATGCCGAAGGAAAGACAAAAGATTGGAGACTGCTTCACGTTCGCACACGATCGAAAGTATTTTAAAAGGTAAAAGGATGTGCGCAGCTTGCAGTGCGAGTATTTCATTCAGGAATCCGGAATCAGACTAGACATTTCATCAGAAGATGATCATACATGTAGGAATATAGGAGCGCAATGTAACCAACATTGCAGCGGCGCTAGTGTGAGTTCATATGACAAGTTTTTGCCACATCGAGAATGAGTTGAAGGCTCTTTTTTTGACAATATCCAATGAAGCTAAGACTCTGCGACCAGCCCCGGCCTACATATGGAAATTGTATTCCATTCTAGGTCTGCTGTAGGACTGGTAGAGGAGCGCTAGAATCGACGGGCTGAAATATTTCTCACACCTTTTCAGAAATCCAAGATCTTTCGATGCTTAAAGGTGACCAGGGACCAGAAACCTTTGCTGCATTTGCGTCTTGCCAAGATTCTAATACTCTGGTCGAAAAGAAATTCTCTCTTTGGATAATGTTTCAGTTCTGGAATGCAATTGATAGGTGGGAAAAGCAAACTATTCGTTTATTACTTGGTTGTACTTATCGTTAAACCAAGAGCGATTTTGCTGTTGTTATGATCTGCTGTATAAATACTTAATGTATTCACTCATGCCTAGGACTTAGAATCGTACTAAATTCAAATGTGCATTCATCAACATCCCTTGAAGGAAAACAACCCGACCAATTAAATTCTCTAGGATACTGATTGAGTTTTTGCCAATCTGCAGATTTATTTTGCTTTTATTTAACGTTTGGGCTAAAAATTCTATAAAAACTATTGGATTTTACGAAATAATAATAAAAACTTATTTAAAATACTCCTGCTCGAGAATGATATTGAATAAATCATTTTGAACATATTAACATTGAGTGTCCCAGGACAGACCTTTGAGGTACGCCATAGTGCAATTGTAACATATCAGCGTGCAAACCATTTACATTCACCTACCTAGAGCCAGTTAGATTACATATATTGAAAAATACCATTCAGTTTTTGACTCAGTGTCAAAAGGTCACAGAACCCGCAAGAAACATGATCTAAATTCTTAAGCATAATTTCCGCTAAACTAATTCACAAAACCTTCATAAAAGAACTCTCAATTTACAAGTCGCAGAAATCACGTCACTGCCGTTTTATACCAAAGATAAAATAATAGAATATAATATGTTTGTCATTCCGTTTGTAACGCACAGAAATAGTGATGGTAGGACAGAATGGATTGGACACCCACAGATAATATTAAAAGTTAGTTTGATTTTTATATGTCTGTCTGCTTGTATGTCCACCCGTCCGCACGATAGCTTGAGAATTCGGTTACTTAGAGTGCTAACTAAAATATATAAATAAAATCTCAAAAATGGACTACAACGGACGACTCTTTCTTAGTTTTGTCATACAAAGCTTTGGGTTCTCACTTTAATTAAAATTTACTTTCATCTAGGGTATAATATTATTGGTTCGGTTGTTCAGGCAGACCAGGCACTCAAGCTAACCAACAACTTCCCTCCGTATTAGAGGAGCATGAAGCCAGTTGCCGCCGATGATGATGCCAACCATAGTTCTACATAAATAAGAGATATTCCTGTTTGGCTGATCAAGAAAAAGTTTTGTGTAGATGCAAGTACTCAGGTTCAGCCATCTCTGCTGATGCTTCCTATGATTATTTGCTTTACTGAGACCCGATACTCGAGGACGAGGTGGGAATGCCTACGCGGGGTTCCGGTCCACAGATCGGAGAATCAAAGCCAGTGGAAGCAAAAAGGTCAGCTCGTTCATTCCCCATGGTCCCCATGTGACCAGGAACCCACTGAAGTGATACTTTGCTGTAGATACATACACTTTTCGACAGACGACCTACAATCCTCCTGTAACTTAGATGTTATACGAAGTCACTAAGAGCCTACAAGCCATTGCAATGGCCAACACAGTGGTGTGTATACCAAGTGAGTTCCATCCCAGTGTCAAGCTCTATAAGGTACTTCCCTCATTCCACGATTCCCTTACAATAAAACTCACAGAGAAGCGACGCCCAAAATGACGCTTTTGTACCATCACATCAAGTGAAATCCTGGCCAGAGGGTCTTCCAGGTGCAGCCCACATGATAAAGAGCAATCAGAAGATCCAGTCCAGCGATCCTCCCAACATCCATATGAGCGCAATCTGCCCGCAGCCCTTTAACATATGCCTGAATTACTAGGTCCAGGGGTGTCTGATTAAGTAGGACCCCAAGCGTAGCAATAACCGTAGATCGCATGGAACACGTAAGTTTCAAGGAGGGAAGCCTTTGCAGGCCCGCCAGTTTCCGCATCGCAGTCCCCACAAGCGTCGTCGGCCACCATACACAGGAGGCATATGTGAGCATGGGTCTAACGATCGAGCAGCACATCCAGTGGACATCCCTCGATCTCCTGCCCAATATTGAGCCAAAGGTTCTCCTGCATTGAGCGAAGACCGTTATAACCGCATTAAGTTTTTCCTCTACATGATTCCCCTCGTCAGCTTCTAGTCAAGGTAGACCCCAATATGCTTGACATGGTGAGAGATTTGCAGAGTATGTTAAAAGAGTTTTGGAAGAACAAAGTACCCAAGCCTAAGTCTTCTGGAGAAGAGCGCCAAACTGCTTTTTGTTAGTTTCGCTGTCATATCATGATGGGTGCAAAGGTCCTCAAAAATACTGAGGCCTCGTTGCATGAAGGCCCAGGAAGCGGCCATGCTGTGCCTGGAGATGAGCAGAGGGATGTGATCTGCATCCGCTTCACATGAGAATCCCACGTTTCTCAACACCGTGATGAGTGAATCAACTAACATACATCTGAGCACCGGAGAGAGAACACCACCCTGCGCGCAGCCTCTCTCCCGAAGTACACTGAGAGAGGTTCGGCAGCCTACCTCCAAAGCTACGTATCGTCGTCTTAATATTTGGTCGATCCATAGCACTACAGTGCGGTCAACACCATGCCGACAAGCTGCCTCTCATAGCGACTTGGGGTGGCCTTGTCACAAGCCCTCTCGACGTCCAGAAAGGCTCCGAAGGTAAACAGTCCACGATTCCGTCCTCACTCAATGACAGTAACCATTGATTGGAGAGCCGTCTCAGTAGATCTGCCCCTCCGATAAATGTGATGTGAGATATGTAATGGAAAGGCCCTCATGGCTACTCCCTTGATATATCCAACCACAACCCTCTCGAGGGATTTCAAAAGAAATGAAGAGAGGTTTATGGTTTGAAAACTCTTCGGGTCAATATACAAAGACTTACCAGGCTTCGGAGCGAAGGCAACTCTTACCTTTCTCCATACTTCAGGGATATATCCCAAAGGGATACATGCCCTGAAAATGGAATCGATGTAAGGAGCCAGTACAACGCTCTCTGCCTTTAGGAGGACAGGCAGAATACCATCTGCAGCAAGGACTTTAAAAGCCGAGAAGGTTGAAATTGGCCATTTCACCTTGCCGACATCCACTAGCTTCGCAGCATTGGACCAATGACCACCTTTGCAGTGAGGTAGGGGATGTTCGCCACCCAACTGCAACTTCGAAGCCGTTAGGGAGCAATCTGGCCTTTTCAGAACATTCAGCGTAGCCAACGGGTCACTCCTGAGAGTCGTGAGCAGGCTAACCGGTTGACGATAGTTATTAAGCTCCTCATAGAAATCTGCAAAGGCCTGTCTTTTTAATTTTCTATCAAGCCTCTTGTAGTTACTCTGAGTCTCGTATTAGATCTGCCATTCCTCCTCCGAGCCAATCCTCCTGGCTTTATTAAAAAGCCTTCTGAAGGCCTTACGGAGTTTATTAAGCCTGCCGTTCTACCACAGAATAGGCTTCCTTCCTACGCCCGTTCTAATAGGACAAGAAGCGTCGAAAGCCTCAGTCACTGCGGACTGAAACCTTCCTACTGCCTTCTCCAAGGCGGCAATACTCCTGAATCTTCCAGTCGGAGAGGCATGAAAACCATTTCCCTATTGTATCTCTCCCAATGAGTCTGCTTTGAATTCCTGTACGAGTCAAGCTAAATGACGACACCACCCATGCAGATTTCAATGTATCGGTGATCAGAGAGAGATCCCTGTCGCGATATTCTCCTGCCGGAGAATAGGTGAAAAGCATCAAAGATGGAAAATATACATCAATGACTTCTTGTCTTCGCCCGGTAGCAAAGGTTGGTTCGTTGCCCTGATACATCAGAGCCTGATGTGCGTTGGCATCACAATCAACCAAGACTCCAAGCCGATTAGACCTAGCATACTAAACCGCCTGCCTTACTCGCTCAATGCGAGGGAGAGCAGCGGAGTCATACAGGAAATATTCTCAGTCAATAAGGAGTTCCCTATGGATTCCATCTATCTTAGAAAAAATCTTAACCGATGTAGTGTCCCTATTAAACAGATGAGGAAACAACGTCACGACAATGTTTTTTGTCGCAACGACACATGCGTAGAGCACGCGGTATCATACAGAATTTGAGGTCCTTGCACCTATGAAAGATTGCGGATATGGTCTTACCAGACCCTAGGCTCCTCACAAACCTCATTTTTGATGTTGAGGTTTTACACTCAAGTCAGCAAGGTAGCGTCCTATCAAAGCGTATGCCACCTTGCTGTGCTGCAGAATAATTTGGGTGATTATAAGTTCCACAAATTATTACTTCCCTACGCCCGCGTTCCCCGCAGTACTCAGTTTACTGATACCAGTAGGATTTCTACCACTTTGCACTACCATCCTAGATGGACCAACGACCACTTGCAAAGAGAGGACAGGGAGAAATCCCAGTGACAGCAATAGCCATCACCTTGGCATTTCTCCTTCTCATTTCCTCTTCGTCACAGAGATTCTTGCCTCGGAAACACCCGCATCGATCGCAACCTTCAGCGCCTTTCAACACTGTGGCTAAACTCCAGCTAACCCACCTCTGCAGAAATGAGCCGACCTATGAGGAGGATTTACGATCTCCAGGGTAGGCAAATCGCTCTCACCAGCTGAGCTCCCCAGCAAGAGAAAATTTTCCAAAGATGTCGAGATCTCACGGATTGAATCGCCTGATTCCTCAGATACTAATGAAACTTTAACACACATTGAAGTGGTATTATTTCTTGAAGGTTCGGTTTATGGTCCCACGAGTTGCGCGAGAAAAACAGTCACCTGCAGCAGAGCTCCACATTATTACAGCAAGGCTAATTAAAACTGGAGGTGGCCTGGTATCCAGGGTTCGCACACTAGCAACTAAGCACCCTCTCAGTTACGCAGCGCTCGGCATACGCTGTTCCATCTTGGCTTGGGATGGGAGCCGCTTGTAGCCCACTTATCAGTATCAAGCAGACCGAACAGTGGTTACCAACTCGCACTACGTGGAAATAGCTGAACCCTAGGCTAATACTTACTCTTTACCCACCTCTAGGCTGAAAAAATAGCAGGATCCGTTACTCACAGAAAAGATAGCTCTGTCTGCTGTCAGCCGAAAGTGGGGGTCGATTACTTAACGCGGTTTTAAATTTATCTTGTTGCTGCGAGCGAGTGGATAATCAAGATTGATGGCACACCACAACTCAGTGATTTTTATCGAACCAAATAGCTTTTGGATACAGCGGGATTTCTTGTGAGTTCGAAATTGTTTCAGCGTTTTATGGCGTTACCATTTATTCAATCTTGTCTTAAGGGTAGAGTCAGAGTCACTACAAACTATTTTCGAGTGAAAGAAAACACAGGAATCGGTGACTTGTTCCAATCGATATGTTAATAAAATAGCAACCTGAAATTCATGTAAACTTCTCCTGCCCTACAATACCGACATTCTAATTGTGACGAATAACGAGAAAAACTCGAAAAACTTTGATTGATCTGTTAATATCCACATTTCGCGTTTCAAAATACACCAACACTTCGGAAAAAATTCGTATAACAAAATTATAGAGAACTTCGTGGCCTATATTTGGGTGGCCACACTTGTGTGATACTTAGAGCCGTATTGAAAAATCGAAAATTTTTAAGACCCAAATCGGTAAAAACTTCGCCCCTTCAAAAGAACGTAGAAAACGGGCATCCAGAAAATTATACCTCCGGCTTCCTTTCATTATACGGAAAAAATTTTATTAAAAATTCAAGAGTCATATTTATAAATTTATTTATGATTTAATTATAACATACCTACATATGTAATACATAATTATATTCCCTTACATAAAATTATTGTTTGCTTGTACCAAGTTTATGTATTTGAAAGTCAGAAACCATTTTTTAAATATTAGGCTCATAATCCGTAACTGCACTTCTTATTTATGTTATGTGTTTTGCTGTCTTTCCTTTTTTTGACGATTTAATTCTGCCGAGTGATTTTCTTATTTACAAAGGTGATTATCAGCGGGTTATACTGGGAAAGTTTCCTACACAAAAGACATACACACTCAAGCAAGGTCCGGAGTAGTCGCAATCGTTAAGACCAATACAACATATGTGCATCCATACAGATGCAGCCCATGTAGGAACACAAAAACACACACATACACACACATACCTGGTTTACCGCGAGCAGTATATATATGTACATTTATCATTTAATTTAGTAAATCGGTTAAGCAAAATTGCCCATAATGCTATTTTTTTTTAATTTCTGGTATTGTACAAAGTTGTAGTTGTTACCTCATAAGAATTACTGTATCACGCCATATAAATTGTAATAATTGTATCTTGCATCTCTCAATCAGCAGTAGTCTACTAGTTTTCGGCTACAGGAAAAAAAAGGTATTAAATGTTCGATCCAGGCCCCACAACAAAAGAAAAAAAATTAAAAGCAAATTGGTAACAAGAACTGAACCGACCGATCTACTCAGGTGATATAAATACTTGCTAGAATAAAATTCGAAAAATTTCCGAAATAAATATTTAGATCCAATGTAAACGAACGGTAATGAATTTCGAAAAACAAGAATATTCTTGTATACCGAAAACTTGTCCCAAAAAAAAATTGTTTCCGATTTTCCGCAGAGCGTACTGCATCCGGTAAGCCAGCGGGGAGTCTGTAAAAGAGAGGTTGCAATGAAGCACCCAGGCCAAGTAATTGGGAATTGTAAAGGACGAAAATAAAGAATAAAAAAAAGGAAAAAATAAGGAAAAAAAAGAAAAAAAATAAAAAAAAAGGAAAAGAAGTGTTAAGGGGCCCTGGACGAAAAGCCATCGGGAAAGTAGAAAAAAAAGAAAGGTGAATAAATAGTGTTGATGAACCACAAGCTGACTTAGGGTATAAGGTAAGTCATATTCCTTTGTTTTTTTGCTGGAATTACGATAGTTTCTGTGTCTCTTAAATATTTTATATTTTCCGAAGTTTGGCAATTGGAATTAATTATATCTTTATGTTAAAAGTGGAATAAATCATAAGGTGAGTTTTGCAAGTTGTGGAAGTTGCGTCTCATTTAATTTTCTTGTTCTGAGAGTTTCGTGGTTTCGACTAAAAAATTACGTGGCGCCCTAAAGGTCAAGATTGTGAGCTATGCGTACAGTCTCCGTAACGATCGAACCACACCTAGTCCAACAGCAGCGAGTCGGCATTGCGCACAAAAAAAAATCTGCGTAACATTTTTGGCGCCCAACGTGGGGCCTATTACAAACATCTCATTATAAAAGGCAAGAAGTTTTAAAAAGTGTGGAAAACGTGCGTAGAGTTAAAAAAGTTTTTATGTACATACGTAACGTGGTTGATAACGTTACAATTTTTTTTCTTTGTGATGTATGTGCCGATAGTTATGTGATATCAGTTACATTAGGAACCGCTGCATAATCTACAGCTCACTATTTTCCAAGTTTGCATAATTTTGACCTACACGTAATTCTTACAATACACTAATTGAATAACTAATTTGCCAGATTAGCTACGGAATTACAAAACAGTTTCATTATAAATCATTGTGCAGTACCTATACATATATACCTAAATATTATTTTTTTTCAAATATAAACCTATGCATGCATTCTAAAAAGAATTTTTCTTATGGAGTATCATCGGCTAATTTTTTTTTTACATATAAGATATTCTAAATGCACGAGTTATCGCAGCAAGTGCATGTGTTATTTCGCTAAAGATGAAATTTGGTGATGGGAAATTATAACGTCATCAGCACAGTTTCGGTGTCCAACACAAGATAGCGGGATAGAAAGTGCGTACCGAGATATTTTTCTACAGCTGTTTAGAACTAGCTATATTTTTTTGTCTATGGTTTTTTTTGTAAATAAGTTTGCGAAGTGATCAAGGAGGATTGCAGTAATCAGTTGTCGACTTGTCGGCTCAAGTGATCGAATATAGTTTTTTGTTACACTGCTCAGTGGTAATGATATCTCTAAAATTGTGATATAAATGGAAAATTAAAAGGCCGATTGATATAATTCTTTGTGTGAGGTACCAGGGTCATTGAGATCTGATTTTCTAACGACAGAGCCTAAATTTTGTTTCATATATAAATCTATACATATTTTGCTTACTTATTCAGGTGAAAATGCAAATTAAAGAACATTCAAAAAAATATATATATTTATAAGTTGACTAAGTAGGTACTCGTTTCTCGTCAATTTAAATTGCCAGCAGTGATTCGTCGAAGGGCAAAAGTGACTTATTTTCTTTGGATTTGTAGAAAGCTCATACTACAGTATAACCTGGAAAGCGTTTATGATATGCAATAATCGCAATTAGTTGACGCAAGTTAGTGTGAGCTTAAGTATAATTTTTTAACTTCGATTTATAGAATCATTGAAGCAAATCGGTTAGGACGCAGCTAAAAAGACGCGACATAGATGTCGATCGCCCGTTCAAACCAAAATACAAAAAAATAGTAATTCAGAGGAGTTGATAACTCCCGAAAACAAATTCACGGAACAATTCGAATATTCTTCAAGCGTGTGTAAGGAAATCTGATTTAGCCGGTTACTTTAGGCAAGATTACGGTGGAACAAATATTCGCCTCCTAGGTTTTGAGATTAGTTCCAGACAGGTTATATTAAAACAAAATAGGACTAGTACAGTCTCCGTTAACTAAACAACCAAACTTCAGTAAGGAGTATTACAATTTAGCTTTTATAACAAAATTTGAATTGATATAAAGGTCGTTTTGGAAAACAATATTTTGTACCATAGTATTCCACTACAGCTGATTAGATTTAGCTAATCCTCTCCGTTTTTTGTGAATGTAGGTTTACGAAGTAGTCAAGAGAGATCGTATATGGATTTTTACATATTAATAGCTTAGAGTATATGTACATAGTCACATAGTACAAATGAATTGAATAGAGGTGTAAAACTTCTAAGTGATCATTTTTAATTTTTTTTTTATTTGGTTCATTTCTACTGCACTTATATTATACTTACATAAGCTTCACAATTATCGTGTGGGGGAAATTGGATCTACATATGTATAAGCATTGATGTTTTGCTACATTTTGTAAAATTGCTTTCAAGAGCGATTGCAGTAACGAGTCATCGACTTGTTGCCTAAAGCGATCGCGTAATTGTTATGTTACAGTGGTTAGTAGTAATGGTGTCTCTAATATTGTGATATAAATTGGAAATTAAAAGATTGACGTCTGATTTTCGAGAGGCCAGGTCTAAGTTAATTGTGTAAGACTTATAAAATCGGGGTGCATGTCATATGGGGGCTTGTGGGAATTGTGCGGCGATCATTCCGTTTTTTTTTTACGTATGTATAGCAATCCTACTTTTTTTTCTCAATTGCCATGTTATATTCTCTTGCGCATAGGAATGATCATAAAAGTATGTCTTGCAGTGAGTAGTCGCATTAAAGTTAAGCTCTACAATTTTCCACCGTCTTTCCTGCGTCAATCTCGGAATAGTTATTGCAACCTCTATAAGTTGTGGCGATAGCTTTGAATTGCTGGAAAAGAAGCTATTAAAAAACATTTCTCAAGTCATAAATGACAGGTACGATGAGATGGAGGAATATATTGCCAATAAATTCACAGAGATTGTGGGAATCTTTCAATAGTGTGTAACGGACGGTGTCGTTACAGGTTCTATCATAGGGTTACCACAACACATAGTTCCTAAAGGATAAGAATTTAGATCAAATATTAGTTATATCATCTTATCATTGGATTTTAGAGTAAAATAATTGCAGTAATTAAAAGAAGCGAAATAAAAAGAAAACCAAAATTTAAATAAAGATGTTCAGCAAGGTCCATACAAACAATGCAATATAATATGAAATTCTCACGTAACTCTTTTATTAATTTAAACGCATCCTATTCATCTCCGCACATCATGCTTCATTCGTACCGGTATGTTAAATCAGCACAGGAATAAACCATTAAAACCCATTGTAAATTAAAAGGAAAACTGAAGAGAAAACACAATATTTAGGCGAAATGATTACAATTGAAAATGTCCTGTCAAAACAAATGTGGCAACCAGATTGTCAACCCAAAATCTCAGATGGCGGGGAGGAATAGAGTTAATGACTGTGGAGATAGTAGAGTTTCGGACATTGTAAACGTAGGCGTAATTTGTGATTTGAGTAGATAAGTTTAGTAAGCAAATAAAGCGAAAATGTTACAAGTAGTAGTTGATGTTGAAAATAACCAGGATTAGTGAACTAAAATTAATTTTGTAATTTGAAGTGTAAAAACAGTTATAGGTATTGTGCGAATGCTAAGTGCACACCGTAGGCAGATAAGTTAGTTGTACGTGGGTTAGTGTGTGAATGGCCCATTAAAGTACAGTCATGTTGGACCACATGGGGGAGGTCGAATGGAAGTACGAAAAGGCGGGCAATGAGTGAACCGAGTTCCGCTGAGACATCTTGTGTTCTTCAGTGAGGGTGACTAGAACAGTGGCGATAAGAAAAGGACATTATTTTAATTCCCAGAAAGAATTTTAAATCTTAAAAGTGAAAAATTGTTAAAAGAAAGTGGTAATAAGAGGAATGAAAATGAAAATAAGGGAAAGTCGTAAAAGTTAACATAAGCGGCTGTATTCTTTGGTCAGCGATTTTGTGTTCTAGCAATAAGAAGCGGCAGCATTTTTAGAAGCCTGCTAACGTAGATGAAAATGGTGTCATAAAAGTGACCAACATTTTGCACAAGAAGAAGCCTATTTGGAATCGGAGATGGAATACCAAGGACAGTCCATGTGAGAAGCGAACAGGAAATTAGAAGAACACAAGAAGCGTTAAATGTGCGGATTTAGGTCGACCTGTAAAGGAAAAGCCGTCACACCGATCGATAAGGAAACACGTGTATTAGCCTAGTTAGAGTAAGGCAGGCAACAGGCTAGCATTTAAAAAAAAATGTGTATTAAATCTGAATTTATGATTGAAATTTTTTTGTTCTGAATTTATATCCCCGAATCTTAATCCAATCCTTGTTCCTCAAAAGAATTTGATAGAAATAAAAGAGTTATCAGTGAAGTCAGCAAACTGCAAGGTATCTGCGATGATCTGCAGCTCAAGGTAGTTGTGTTGCGAGATTCAGTCGGACATCTTCGGAGGCAGCAGCGACTTAGTGACGTTATCATCACTGGCGTTCCATTTTCTCGAAAAGAAGAGCCGCTACAGATAGCTGATAGAATCGTTGAGGTTGCTGGGTCCACTTGCCCATGCCAACATTTGCTTTCCGAACTAAAAAAAAACAACTCGGGACAGTGCCCTATTATTGTCAAGATCCCCTCTGTTAACTATCAGAGACTCTTTCTTAAAAAATGTCGGAGTGTGGGGCCGACCAAATTGGGCCAAATTTCCTCTAGTTTCTCGTCTAACGGGAATGTGGGAGTCTATGAAAGTCTTACCAAGTACAATCATCGTATACTGCGTAAAGCTCTCATTTTAAGGAGAAAGAATCATCTACACTCTGTTATTACACGGAATGGATTAGTACATGTGCGACTTAGTGCCGAGAATGGATAGTTGAAGATCAGTGACAATGAAATGTTAAGCCAGTTCCGCACCGATGATGCTGCTCCCATGCCAGAGGTAGGAGCTGATGCTAATGCTAATGCTAAAGATGTTATCGGGAATGACGCTACAGCTGTAACCAACGATGATTGAGTTTAACTTCGACATAATAATGAAAGTTGTATCTGTATTTTTGCGTTTATTTTTATTTTCTCTTTTCTTTAAATATTTAATTACTTTTATCTCTGTTAGTAGTTCACGTTATTTTATCATATTTTTCTTTTTTCTTGTTATTCGTCCATTTTTTATGCTTTTAATACTTGTATGTACATGGCTTTTATTGTTATCATAGTGTAGGTGGCACACTGTGCTCTTCTTGTCAGCCTGGGAGTTCCAAGCGTTGTATGTGTTTAGTTAACGCTGAATAGCGATAATTGGAGCAGCTTGAGCCGAACTGGGGTGTTATTAAATATACTAAGTAAACGTCAAAAAGGCCTCAATTTGTGCCACTTAAACGCCCGCAGTATTAGGAATAAAATATATGACCTCAGGATTATCCTTGAAAATACTAGCCTAGATGTGTTGTGTATGAGTGAGACGTGGTTAAATAGTAGTATTCCTTCGAATTATGTTGCTTTACCTGACTTTAATTTATATCGTTGCGACCGTGCCGATCGTGTTGGTGGTGGTGTATCTATTTATGTGAAGAAATTAGTAAAAATTTCGTCTTCTGCGTCTTGCATTAATTTTGTATGTGTGAAAATTTGCAATAGTCATGACCAAAAGTGCCTTATTGCTTGTGTGTATAGTCCTTCCAACTGTTTCTCTCCTGATAAAACTAGTGAGGTAGAAAATATTAGAATGGACATGTCTCAGAGATATAATGATGTGATTGTTTTTGGTGACTTTAATGTCAACGTTCAGCTGACTGGATATATTAACACTCACTTGTATTCTGTTATCCAACGATCGGACTTACACATTATCAATTCTTTGCCCACATATCATAATGCAATTTCACCATCTGTATTGGATTTGATTTTAACCACCAATCATAACAAGGTGCTTTTCAACAATCAAATTGAGCCTCCAAGTATCTTCGACCACGACATGTTGTTTATCTGCTATAATTTTACCACAGACGGCAGTATCCAACAAACTGCATCTCTTTCCGTAATTATGATAGCATTAACTCTAGTGCGCTACTTGAAAGGTACAATAGTCTCCGATGGGATAATATATATTATAGTATGAGCATTGACGATAAGTTTGATTTATTTTATCTATTTATAAATTCGCTACATGATGAGTTTGCTCCCCTTCGTACCATGATTGCTAGGCCTAATGCTATACCTTGGTTCTCATCAGAGATTCATGATCTAATAAATGAACGCGAATATCTACATATATCGTCGTTACAAGAGGCTCAGAACGAATAATTTAAGATTGGCTTACAAAAAAGTACGAAACCTTGTAAATTCCAAGATTAATACTGCAAAACGCATATTTTGGTCAAATATTTAATAATATTTTACCGCCTAAAACACTGTGGAAAAATCTTAAAACACACGATATTCATGTAAAAGCAGATTCTCGCTGTGATTTGGAGCCTGATTCTCTAAATCTGCACTTTAGTTCTGTTCAAAGCAATGCTGTAGGTGGAACTCGCTCTTTGCTATCCAATTTTAATGAGAGTTCTGATGGATTTGCATTTCGCTGTGCTGATCAAAATGATATTCTGGTGGCGATGTGTAGCATAAAATCACATGCTGTTGGTTCTGATGGGATTCCACCCAAATTCATAAAATTACTATTGCCGAATGTTTTACCTATCATATCCCATTTACTTAATCATATATTCATTTCCTCCACTTTCCCAGCTATGTGGACACATGCCCTTGTTATTCCCGTTACCAAAAAGCCCTGTCCTTCTACTCCCAAAGTTTTCGAAAAACTTTTAAGTAATCAACTTCTCAGTTATTTGAATCAGTACCATCAGATTAGTATCAGAGATTTTGACAGGACACAACAAGTAAAATCTGACGGCCGATTATCAAAGACCGCCAGAATACTATGCGGTGTTCCGCAGGATTCGATTTTAGGACCATTGATATATGGCTTGTACATTAATGACTTGCTTTCTGCTGTAAGACATTCTTATATGCACCTATATGCTGATGATTGTCAACTTTATATTAGCGCACCAACTAGCTTTATCAATACATATGTAAACAAACTAAATAGTGACTTAGCTCGCATTTATAAGTGGTCAATTGATAATTCTCTATCTCTTAATCCATCAAAATCATGCTATACCATTTTTTCTCGCACGGAGCTTGATGAAAATTTGTATTTACCTACAGTTTATCTCAATAATTTAACCCTAAGTCGTGTTGATAAAGCTAAAAATTTGGGTGTTGTTCTTAATAATAAAATGACCTGCTGTGATCATATCAACTCATCTCTGGCAAAGAGTTATGCAACTGTAAGAAGGCTCCGGATAACTGCGCCGATTTTACCAACTACAACACGTATAAGGTTAATTAAGGCGCTTATCTTTCCATTTTTCCTGTACGGTCTCGTAATGTTTCCCTGTCTTGACTCTGTGTGTGCTAGTAAAATAAATGTTGCTTTTAATGACTGTATTCGTTTTGTGCATGGCTTACGTCGTTATGATCATATATCGCCGTATATATCCTCCATAGTTGGTTGCTCCCTTAAAATGTATTTCGATGTTAAATTATTGTGTTTCCTCCATAAGATAATTTATTGTAATGGTCCTGAGTATCTGTCGTCATCTCTCACATTCCTTCGCTCGCAACGGCGAATTAATATACTTACACCCAAATTTAATACTCTGATTGGTGAACGCTCCTTTTTGGTTCAAGTTGTTCGACTTTGGAACTCACTTCCTAGTCATATTCAAAGATTGACTGTGCTTGGAGCTTTCATGAAGGGCGTACTGGAGCACTTTTGTGGTTTGAATTGATGTACTACATTTATGATTTTTAATTCTTTAATTTTTGTTTACATATGTTTTTTTTCTCTCTCTCTTATTTTACTTATAGTAGTTTATTTTTTCTTATCTTTTTTATTTAGTGGTTGTACTGCTATTTGTTATTTTATACGGTTATACTCTTATACTCCTTTCTTTTACCTTTTTCTTATTTTTTTAATTTGTTCCGTTGCTTTAGGTACAAAACAAAAAGATGTAATTCTTGTTGCATCCAATTTAATTAATAAATGCATGAAATGAATGAATGAATGAATGAATGATATATTCTCAAATCATTTGAAATAGATTTATAACTATTGAAATTTCTGTTAATTACATAAGTTTTTTTTTTTTAAGGAAGCCAAGGCAACTTTGTCTTCTTATGTTGGCCCGTGAACTCGAATTGTAACTATAACTCTCTCAATCATTTGGATTTGCGTTAATTTTTCATGAATATTTTGGGGTGGCTCCAAGATATATTTCCTTCTCTCTTGGCCTCGTATCTATAAAAAAAATTTTTTTGGTATAAAATCGAAGTTAATCGTTTAAGCCAGGAAGAGCTAAGTTACGAAATCGTAGCTCGTGGGCTAAAACCGGGTCAGTTGACGAAATGCGGAAACTCTTGCGGGGCGTAATGAAAAAGGAAAATGCCGGTAGCAGTTTTCCAGCTCCGGCGTATCCCTTTAAATTTAATGAAGACATCGAAGCCATTGAAGGAAAATTGGAAGAGATTAAAGCCTTACTTGTGAGTTTTGTTGACACATCAATGTCCAGCGAATATCTTAAGATTCGGACTAAGATTATGTGGGCCTTAGGTAGACTGGGGAGATGCACAGCCAAAACCAAGGAAGAGATTGAGAAGAAGGAAGCGTTGAACACTGATTTGGCTTCACTTTTGGGTAAATTGAATAGTAAAGCGAAAAGTGATGATAAATCCGACGAACAGCCCAGCGATTCTTCTTGCGATTTCACAAGCTCGCGAAGCCAACAATTTTCTCGTGTTCGTCCTTCAATTCCTAAGGTCCCAATTTATAAATGGGGAGTACAATTTTCTGGTGAAAAAGGGCAGTCGCTAAATTCCTTTTTGGAGCGGGTGACTGAATTAAGCAAAGCGAGAGGGGTATCACAACAAACACTCTTTCGGTCAGCCATTGATCTATTCTATGACCGAGCTCCTATTTGGTACCGGGCCTTCAAATACCAATTTGAATCTTGGGATCATATCGTTAAGGAACTGCGCCTCGAATTCTTACCACCAGACTAAGGAAGAGGGTCACACATCGAAATTTTGTAGGGAAAGGCGAAGGTGTTTTGGATGTGGTGCTTTGGGAGTCATTCGGATGAATTATATTAACAGTGGACGTAGCTCAGGAACACAAGCAAATAAAGGCGGAAGGAAATCATATAGCCGACAAGAAAATAATCCGGTCCTTCAACTTCGCAAAATGAGAATAACTCACAATCGGCTAAAGGCAGAAAGGCGGGAAACGAAAACAGATCTCAGTCATAAGCGGCGAGTTGCGCTCTGAATTGACTATAGAGGCCGCAAGTATTAGAAATTCGAAGAATGTCGGATAAGATTCCTGTGATAGTGAAGGTCAAGCGTTAACAGCTATGCTGGATTATGTGCTCTCGAAAGTCAACAACGATAGCCGACCTTATCGCATGCCGATGCGATATCTGTAACGTTAGCAGATGGAAAAATTATTTAAGTTTTGGGTGTTGTACAACTACCCATAGAGCGACAGGGCCACATAAAAGTTTTCGACGTTTTAGTAATTCCTTCGCTAACTCTTAGCATAATTCTTGGTTCGGATTTTTGGAAAGAAATGGGAATAATCGTGGATTTGAGAAGCAATTCTTGGCTATTTTCTATAAAAATGGAAACTACCTTCTTATGTTCGTTAGTAGGGAAAATAAAATTAACTGATGAACAAAGATATCGACTTGAGGCACTATTGAGAGAGAAGGAATGCAGAATGGGAAAGGGTTTGGGTTGTTGTACAGAAGTACAACACGTTATCGTAACGGATTCATCACCCATTAAGCAGCGTTACAATCCAGTATCGCCTTCAATGCAGAAGGTCATCAACGAAAAGTTGGATAGCATAGTTGGACTGCCGTTCGGGCTATCGAATTCACCAGCCACATGGCAGAGGCTCATCGACCAAATCTTTTCAGGACCTTTAGAAAACCACGTCTTTTATACCTAGACGATATAGTTATCGTAACTTAGAGCTTTGAGGAACACTTAAGAGTACTTAGCTAAGTGTTCCAAAGGTTATACAAAGCAGGCCTGGTCATCAATTACGAAAAAAGTTTGTTTTGCCGGCCAGAATTAAAGTATTTAGGGTGGACCCCGATAAAGTTAAATGTATATTGGATGTACCAAACCCTAAGACGATTAAGGAAGCACGAAGCTTTATCGGTATGGTACCTTAGTACAGAAGGTTTGTGCCAAACCTTTCTACATTAATCGCGCCTATAACTTAACTTTTGAAAAAGGGAAACAAATTTCAATGGGATCAGGATTGCGGAATAGCATTCCGAAAAATAAAAGAAAAATTGGTAACTGCCTCTATTCTGTCTTGCCCAGATTTCGAGCAATCATTTGTCGTACACACGGATGCGTCCGGATACGGTATTGGAGCAGTCCTCACTCAGCAGCAAGATGGAGAAGACAAAGTTATAACGTATCTGAGCAGATCCTTAAATCGTTACGAGAGGAATTATTCCGCGAAGGAAAGCGAATGCCTAGCGGTTCTTTGGGCTGTTGACATGCTTCGACCATACTTAGAGGGTACAAAATTTACCGTTGTTACGGATCATGGCTCTTTAGTCTGGCCAAATAGCCTTAAGGACCCAACAGGTAGACTGGTAAAGTTGGCCGTCAAAATGCAGCAATTCGATTTTGAGGTAGTACATAGGAAGGGAAAATAACACCTTCTTCCTGACTGGTTTTCTCATACGGTCCCCCAGTCAATTCTATGAATTTGGAACGTCCAGTTGTAGTAGATAAATAGTATAACAAGATGCTACAGAATGCGAGAGTGCCCTGACAAATATCCAGGTTGGAAAATCGAGAATGGAACTCTTTGGAAACATCGCTCCGAAAAATATCCATCTTTAGCGTTATACTCCGATTATTGGCGCGAAGTGGTCCCCAAATATCGTCGTAAGGATCTGTTAGTGCAAGCTCACGACGCTTCAACGTCCGGACATGTGGGCGTACGGAAAACTTCAGATCGCTTATCCCAAAATTATTACTGGCCTAAGATGGTAGCAGATGTTATCAGATACATTTGATGTTGTAGGATTTGCCAGGCTATCAAGCCGCAGTTAAAAAACTAGCGGGATTAATGGCACATCGTAAACATGCTCTTGATATACTTGGGAGGTTATTAGTGTTGATTTCATAGGGCCATTACCACGTTCAAAGCAAGGGTTTTCTTACAAACTAACAGTAGTTGATGAATTTAGTAAATTTCCTCTGTTCTTTCCATTGCGTTCTGCTACTAGTAAAGCTTTAATTCAAAACATAGAGAATTTCGTTATTTTGCTCTTTGGTGCACCTACGGGCATCATTTGTGACAACGGAGCTCAGTTTAAAAGTAAGGGCTTCAGGAATCTTTGCAGGTCATATGGGGTGAATATAAAATATACACCATTTTACCACCCACAGGCAAACTCGGCTAAACGAAAAAATTAGGTTGTAAAAAGCATGTTGAGGGCGTATGTTTCGGATAACCACAGAGAGTGGGATAATCACTTGCATAAAGTAGCTTGCGCGATCCGAACATCAACTCTCGAAGCGACAAAATTGACTCCGTACTTCGTTAATTTCGGCCGAGAGATGATAGTAGATAGAAAAGCACTCAGCCCAGCGAATGATAATTCGATTGTCGATAGTGCTGTGCATAGTAGGGGGTTAGAGCAAGTAAGAGCTGATGTAAGGGAAGGACTGAATAAGGCCTCAGACATCGGAAAAAAAGTATGTAATCTGCGGAGACGGGACTTTCTTCCCAATGATTTGGTCTGGCGATGGAATAATGTACTCTCAGATGCTAGCAAGTATTTCAATTCCAAGTTAGCTCCAAAATATATTGGTTCCTTCAAGATATCACAGAAGGTATCTCCGTGGACCTACGAATTGGAAGGAAATGATGGTAAAACAAAAGGTATTTGGAACGCGAAAGACCTCCGACCTTTCGTTCAAGAAATCCCTACTGATTAGATTTTTCCTTTCTGTACGAACTCATGATCCCATGAACTGTTGTTTTCTAAGTAGGCACGTATAGTCATTCTCTTCACTTTAAAACATGGAGCCATGGAAAGACAAATATGTCTCAGTGCAATCATTTTAGTTTTTGGTATATTTGTTGGAAAAAATATTGAAGTTGAATACGAATTTTTCCTTTTTCTATAAACATGTTAGGTATATATTTTATAGATATTTTATAGCCTTAAGGTACATATGAAGTCGAAATAGTTCTAAATCGTTAAGCGATAGTTCTTAAGTGGTGAAAATAAAAATCACTAATATAAACGATGCGGGAACTGTGCTGATGCCCGACGCTGTACTCATCTCATTTTAGTTGTGTTGAAGGTTATACAGATTTCGGTTATTCCACCGAAATCTCTCGGAAGATGGGGAGGAAATGGTATATGTTTTGTTGTCCTTCCTTTTTTTAACGATTTGATTCTGCCGAGTGATTTTCTTATTTACAGAGGTGATTATCAGCAGGTTATACTGGGAAATTTTCCTACACAAAACACATACACACTCAAGCAAGGTCCGGAGTAGTCGCAATCGTTAAGACCAATACAACACATATGTACATCCATACAGATGCAGCCCATGTAGGAACACAAACACACACACACACACACACACACACCTGGTTTACCGCGAGCAGTATAAATATGGACATTTATCATTTAATTTAGTAAATCGGTTAAGCAAAATTTTCCATAATGCTCTTTTTTTTTAATTTCTGGTATTGTACAAAGTTATAGATAAGTTACCTCATAAGAATTACTGTATCACGACATATCAATTGTAATAATTGTATCTTGCATCTCTCAATCAGCAGTAGTCTACTAGTTTTCAGCTAGAAAAAAAATGGTATGCAATGTTCGATCCAGGCCCCATAACAAAAGAAAAAAAAATTAAAAACAAATTGGTAACAAGAACTGAACCGACCGACACTTAGGTAATGCAAATACTTGCTAGAATAAAATTCGGAAAAATTTCCGAAATAAATATTTAGATCCAATGTAAACGGACGGTAATGAGTTTGCAAAAACAAGAATATTCTTGTATGCCGAAAACTTGTCCCAAAAAAAAATTGTTTTCGATTTTTCGAAGAGCGTACTGCATCCGGTAAGCCGGCGGTGAGTCTGTGAAAGAAAGGTTGCAATGAAGCACCCAGGCGAAGTAATTAGGAATTGCAAAGGAGGAAAATAACGAATAAAAAAAAAAAATTAAAAAAAAGGAAAACAAGTGTTAACGGGCCCTGGACGAAAAGCCATCGGGAAAGTAGACAAAAAAGAAATTTGCATAAATAGTTTTGATGAACCACATGCTGATTTAGAGGACAAGGTAAGTCATATTCCTTTGTGTTTTGCTTGAATTACGATAGTTTCTGTGTCTCTTAAATATTTTATATTTTTCGAAGTTTGGCAATTGGGATTAATTATATCTTTATGTTAAAAGTGGAATAAATCATAACGTGAGTTTTAACAGGGGGGAAGTTGCGTATCATTTAATTTTCTTGTTCTGAGAATTTCGTGGCTTTGACTAAAAAACTACGTGGTGCCCTAAAGGTCAAGATTGTGAGCTTTGCGTAGAGTTTCCGTAACGACCGAACCACGCCTAATCCTTCAGGAGCGAGGCGGCATTGCGCACAAAAAAAAATCTGCGTATCATAACTAGCTGCTGTAAATGTTCGTTTTCTAATTGGGACCGATATTTAGATTTAATATATTTCATTATTGAATGCAGTGATTCAACACTGTATGTTGTTCCGAAAATTGACAATAATCGATATGCAACATTTTTTAAGTGATTGTATTTTTCTGATGGTACGGCAGTCCAAAATTCATTCCCGCACGCAATACTCGCGCTGTAAACCGCGCACATCCTCTAACCCTTCAAATTACTTTCGGCCGTACAGTAAAATTCCGAGATGCTTTTTTATCCCGAACAGTGCGAATGTGGAACAGCTTACCATCTTCTGTTTTTCCTGCCGGCATACAATCTGCGGAAGTTTAAGGGCGACATACATCGGCACCTCCGCCACTCTCCTCATATCCTCTAATCCTGTCCCTATCTCCTTCCTGCCATGCTGTGCTTTGCATCATAGGGTATCCCCTGAGCTTGGCTTAATAATATAAAAAAAAAAAGAAAAAAACTGAAGTTGCAGATTTATGATACATTTTCAGTCCTACACCTTCCCGCATTTCGGTTAATTCCATGTCTCCTTCCGCTGTTTCATGTAGTAATATTTTAGAAATCGGAAAACCATTCGAAATTAGATCAACTTCCAATGGATTTATTAAAAATGCGATGGATGGTTTTAATGCAACTAAATCTGCAAATCGTTCCTTAAAATCTTCCAAAACGTTTCCAAATTTTGTATCGTATTTTTTTATAGCTTTATGAAGAGGATTGTATTCCAATGCAGCTTTTTGTAAACGCGGAAAATGATTAAAAGTTTTTTCGCTTATATCTTTTCGAAATAGTTGTAATTTGGTTTTGAAACTGTAAATAATTTGGCTTAATTCTGCAATATTTTTATTTTTTCCTTGCATTTTTAAATTTAAATTACTTAAATGTTCCATTGTATCGGTGAAAAACATTAAGTTGTGGATCCATTCGTTATCTTTTAATTGTGGATATGATTAATTTTTTATATTAAGAAATTCGATTATAGGATCAAATAGGTTAACAAATTTGTTTAAAACGTTATATGTGGATAACCATCTTACAATACAATACAAAGATAAATCTGCGCATGGTTCGTCCATATCATTATTTAAATTACGGAACTGTCGATAATTTTTTGCATTTGTCCTTATACAATTTACAATTTTTATAACAGGAGTAAATACATTTTCAAAATTAAAATATTTTGCAACAAGATGTTCGCGATGCAGAAACCAATGAATGCGTATAAAATTGGGTATACTTGCATCTTTTTTTTAAAAGGCCAATTAATCCCACGTCCAACCATTGCTGCTGCCCCATCAGTCACAACACTGACTAATTTAGTTTTTGTAACATTTTTTTGTTAGAGTGCAGTATCGACAGCTTCTTTTATATCGATCCCACGAGTCGTATCTTCCAAAGCAAATAAATCTAACAACTCCTCTTTCGTTTCTGCATTTTCTAAAACGAGGCGAATAAGAATTGCTAATTGTGGTTGATCAGTAATATCAATCGATTCAACAAGCTCTAAGCTGAATGCTACAAATTTTTTACGTCATTATTTAATTGTGATGACAAATCCACGTTTATTTCTTCTATTCGATGTTCAATCGTGTGTCGTGAGCTGGGAATGTCGGTAACTAGCTTCAAAAGTTTAGAATTGTTTGGATCCAGTAGTTTAAAGTGACCATCGGTATAAGGCCTTTTTTCTCGTGCGATATTCTGCGACATTTGGTAACTAAATTCGACAACATTTTTATTATCGTCAATAAGTTTTGTCAAAATCTTGCTTTGATTTGTTATTGATGATTTTAGTGATATTATTTTTTAGTCCGTAATTCAGATTTTTCCGAAATTGTTTAGAAAAATCAGGATGCAGTTTTTCGTAATGACGTTTCAAGTTTGCAATTTTAAAATTGTTGATTGTTGCATTACAGATGAGACAAAGAGCTTTGTCATTTTTCGGCATAAGCACGTAATCTTCGTTCCATTCTTCTTTAAAGTACGATGTTCATCACAATATTTTCTCTTGCGTTTATTTATTGGCAGAGAAATCATTGCAAATATATAAATAAAAAAAATATAAAATAGAGAATTAAACATGTGATGTTTTTATTTAAAATACCTTTACGTATATCAACAATATCAACGAAGGAATAGAACAACAGAACGTTACGTTACTGCACACTGCATAGTACGGGCAAATAATAAATAACTAAAAGAAGGGACACAGAAGAGTGTTCCGATAGTTTTCTATTTAAATATACACGGCGAGAAAAAGAAAGGAAAGAAGAAAAGAAGAGAAAAAATAAAAAATAAATTTAACCCTGTTCCTCTTTGAACATTTTACGAATAAGACAAATAATGTGAAAGCGCAGATTACATGCAACGAAACGTAATGGCAAAAAAAAAGAGAGAATGGGTGGAGTTTTCAAATTTTACGTTCACAAAATGTTCCCGCGCTCTTGTGAACACAGGTTTTTCTGAAATATGAAGGGAATTGTGCCAATGTTTTTCGCAGGAATTCTAATGTTTGTTGATATAATTCCATGATATTCGACCAGGGGCCGGATTCTGTAGCACGGAGAATTTGGGAATTTGGGAGATGAGAATTTCGTTTTCTTAGAATTCTTAATCCCCTAATTCTCCATTCCCAATTCACTAATATGGTTGGAGAATTAGGGAAAACGTAAGAAATGTGAAAAAGTACGAATCGCCTGGGACGATTAAGGGTATCAATTTTTGTTGTAGAGGGTTAGATTTTTTTTCATATTTGAGGTACATCCGTCTATTACCTTCTACTGTCGAAATATATAGAAATTTCTGTTTCGTAGGGGTAGTTTTTGAGGGATGTAGGAGGGTAGGTTTTCTCGAGTTTTTCCGGGATAACGAGAGAATGGAGAGTAGAAGGAGAATGTATGTGGTATCAAAAAAAATGGGAGCTCAGGGCAAACAAGATAGGTTCAGGAAATGTAGCAGGGAGAGTGCGAGGTAGAAATGGAGGCCGATTAACGGAAATTTAAAAAAAAATTAAGACAATATCAGGAGCTGTAATAATTCGCTGGGGTAAGCTCAGGATCTGTAAGCCAATAACAAAAAAATAAGAATTCACTTTGGTAATTAGGTATGCATGGGTATTATAGGCTATATTTTATTTCGATTAACGGTAATTTGAGATTTGAGCGGCCTCGGCGGTAAATTTTGCTATCGCAATATTCACGGGCGCCTAACTCTATGTGGGAGTGCTGTAGAGTATTGGAATTTTTTTTGATAGATTAAGCGTTTGAAGTACAAAAATATAGGTGAACAATTTTGTAGGGAAGATTTTTTGGGGGTTGGGGGTCGTACCACCCCTCATAGGGGGTTGTCCAAACTACGGCATGTTTGGTACCAAATTAAACAGGGAGTAGAGGGTAATCGGGTGGTGTAGTTTGTATTTGATCATTTTAACGTGATAGCTGAATTTTGACCGCCGAAAAAACGATTTTTTTACACTAGGGTCATATACACCCAGTTCCTATATTTTGCATATATTTCTTCCGTTCTTTGTTTTACATCCATTAGTACTCCGTTGTGAAATTTTTGCCATGGGAAGTAAATTTCCACAACTTACTAGTTCTTCGCAATGATGAGTTGAAAATATGGCAATTTTTGTACAAAAAACGGCCATTTTTTCACCTTAAAATCGACTGATACACTTCTTTTAGAGTTATCTCCAAAACCATATATCGGATTCAAAAATTAATTACATATTTAATTAGGGGACAAAATATAGATGCGATTTCATGGTACACACAAGCTTTACCGTGTATAATTAAAAATTTTACAGCATCGGGCCAGGATATGCAGTGAATACATAACTCAATTTGAAAATCCTAGATACGTAGATACCTTCATAAAACGCAACAAAAGCAGAAAATAAAATTTTTCCACTGACTTTTCCACAAGCAAGACACCGGAGAATTAACAAGTGGAATGGAGAATTCGAGAATTCTCTACTTACTTTTCGTCTTACTTTTCCACAAGCAAACACCGGAGAATTAACAAGTGGAATGGAGAATTTGGGAATTCCGTACTCACTTCTCAAATCCTCTCAGTTAAGAATTTTTCGTCTTACTTTTCCACAAGCAAACACCGAGAACTTGAGAAGTGAAAGCAAGACGAAAAATTCGCGAATTCTGTACTCACTTCTCAAATCCTCTCAGTTAAGAATTTTTCGTCAAGCAAACACCGGAAAACTTGAGAAGTGAAAGTAAGACGAAAAATCCTCAACTGAGAGAGAATTTGAGAGGTGAGTACGAAATTCGCGAATTCTCCATTCCACTTGTTAATTCTCCGGTGTTTTGCTTGTGGAAAAGTAAGACGAAAAATTCTCCACTGAGAGGATTTGAGAAGTGAGTACAGAATACGCGAATTGTTCGTCTTGCTTTCACTTCTCAAGTTCTCCGGTGTTTGCTTGTGGAAAAGAAAGATGAAAAATTCTTAACTGAGAGGATTTGAGAAGTGAGTACGGAATTCCCAAATTCTCCATTCCACTTGTTAATTCTCCGGTGTTTGCTTGTGGAAAAGTAAGACGAAAAGTAAGTAGAGAATTCCCGAATTCTCCATTCCACTTGTTAATTCTCCGGTGTCTTGCTAGTGGAAAAGTAAGTGGAAAAATGCTTTTGTTGCGTTTTATGAAGGTATCTAGGTATCTAGGAATTTCAAATTGAGTTATGTATTCACTGCATATCCTGGCTATATTTAAAAATAATAATTATGGAAATCCATGCAATACTTACAGAGGAACATGGCTTTTCTGTCTCAAGGTACCCGCTAAAAATTATAAATCACGCGTAAATGATCAATTTGGTCGTCGTCCAGTACAGAAGAGATGCTGTAAATTTTTTAATTATACACGGTAAAGCTTGTGTGTACCATGAAATCGCATCTATATTTTGTCCCCTAATTAAATATGTAATTAATTTTTGAATCCGATGTACGATTTTGGAGATAACTGTAAAAGAAGTGTATCGGTCCATTTTAAGGTGAAAAAATGGCCGTTTTTGGTACAAAAATTGACATATTTTCAACTCATCATTGCGGAAATTTACTTCCCATGCAAAAATGTTCACAACGGAGTACTAATGGATGTAAAACAAAGAACGGAAGAAATATATGCAAAATATAGGAACTGGGTGTATATGACCCTAGTGTAAAAAAATCGTTTTTCGGCGGTCAAAATTCAGCTATCACGTTAAAATGATCAAATACAAACTACACCACCCGATTACCCTCTACTCCCTGTTTAATTTGGTACCAAACATGACGTAGTTTGGACAACCCCCTATGAGGGGTGGTACGACCCCCAACCCCCAAAACACCTTCCCTACAAAGTCGTTCACCTATATTTTTGCACTCTAGACCCTTAATCTATCAAAAAAAATCCAATACTCTACAGCCCTCCCACACAGAGTTAGGCGGCGGTGAATATTGCGATAGCAAAATTTACCGCCGAGGCCGCTCAAATCTGCAAATTACCGGTAATTGAAATAAAATATAGCCTATAATACCCATGCATACCTAATTACCAAAGTGAATTCGTATTTTTTTTTTCTATTGGGCTTACAGATCCTGAGCTTACCCCAGCGAATTATTACAGCTCCTGATATTGTCTTTATTTTTTTTTAATTTCCGTTATTCAGCCGCCATTTCTACTCCGCACTCTTCCCGCCAAATTTCCTACACCTATCTTGTTCGCCCTGAGCTCCCATTTTTTTTATACCACATACATTCTCCTTCTTCTCTCCATTCCCTCATTTTCCCGGAAAAACTCGAGAGAACCTACCCTCCTACATCCCTCAAAAACTACCCCAACAAAAAAGAAATTTAAATTTATTTCGACAGTGGAAGGTAATAGGCAGATGTACCTCACATATGAAAAAAAGTCCAACCCTCTACAACAAAAAGTGATACCCTTAATCGTCCCAGGCGATTCGCACTTTTTCACATTTCTTATGTTTTCCCTAATTCTCCAACCATGTTAGTGAATTGGGAATGGAGAATTAGGGAATTAAGAATTCTTAGAAAACGAAATTCTCATCTCCCAAATTCCCAAATTCTCCGTCCTACAGAATCCGGCCCCAGCACGCTCTTCTGTTTACATTGGTTTGCTCGAAATAGATTAAGTGGGAGAATCTCATCTCAATCTCATTTTAGGGAATTTTATTTGACAGAAATTTTGTCTCTTTGTCTCTACTTATCCTTATTTATACTTTGATACGAGTATAGTTTGTTCGGCCATAAAAGAACAAGACAAAGCGATGCGCGCTAACATCGGTTTCCCTCGGACATTATATTCGGAAGCGAAGTGCCGTGATCAGTGCAAGGTCATCATTTGGCGTGCGATGTTCAACATCAAATTCAAGATCAACATATTTTTAATTGTTTAAATATTATTTAGAATTCTTTCGATATGTCTCGATCAAATATTCACTTATCTTCTCAATTGCAATTAATAATATCTTAAACCTTTTCGGAGAACTAGAACATTTTGTAAATAATAATATTTTCTCTCCCTTTGAACGAACGGGTTCGTGTTACGACACTGGTCACAGGTGTTACTGTAAACAATACCCGACGATACCCAACGGTGCGCGTGTTTGTTCTTTTTATGCCCAACAGACTATAAAAACATATGCATCAAATCAACCATAATACATGTAATACATGTATTAGTCACACACACACACGCATATATTCGATCCGTCATAACGTTAGCTATAAAGATCGTTAAAACGGTTAAAACCGTTAAAACATAAATATATAATAAAAATGAACTTAAATTTCTATTTAAAATTAAATTAAATCGAATTAATATTTATTTTTATTATTTATTTATTTTATTAAATTTTATTTAAAGAGATTTTGCATGCTCAAAATCTATTAGAAAGTACTTATGAATTTTTTTTAATTGAGCCGCAATAAAACTCAAAAAGAGCCGCATGTGGCTCGCGAGCCGCCGTTTGGCCACCATTTTTGTTTTAATTTCTCGTAGCTTGAATGGGAAGCATTGAAAACAAATATGGCATTATACACAACCCCTCCAAAAATCATAAACGTCGCATGATTTTCAAGGCAACATAGGATTTTGAGCGAAAATAACTGGAATGAAAAACTGATTGTACCTATTTAAAAATTGTGAAATTGTAAATTGAATATTATAACGCTAATAGACGCCAGTTTTCCAACATGCAGGAAAAAAGACTGCACAGTAAAAATGTCCACAAATTGTGCCGCAAAGCTTAGGTATTTTTCGATAATATTAGGGAATATTCCATAAAATGTAGGAAATATCCCCTAAAATGTTGGGAATATTCCCTACAATGTTGGGAGTATTCCCTAAATAGGTTATTTTCCCTAAATTTTAGGGAATAGGCCTACTTTTTCTTACAGTGTGTATTAAAAGTATAATGCGAGTCAATAGCCATCAGTGGACCTTATTCGAGGCTCTACATATTATTAGAGTGTTAATTGATAAGGACTGTGTAAAATAATTTGTTTTTACAACATATTGGTTTTATGTGAATTTCCATACATTTGGCCCTGAATATTGTTAATTTAGTCGGTTCTTTATTATTTATTGTTACGAATATGAAGTTTTATGTAGTAATATGAAAAATATATTGTTTGAATAATAAATTTAAAAAAAAATGGTTAGTTAGATTTCAAATTTTCTTTAAGTTATTTCAATAAAAGGTCAAAGTTTTATGTGAATTTCCACTACTGATCCTGAAGTTTTTTTACATTACATTGCTGTTCAAATTGATATTATCTAATCTAGTGCAGCTTTTCTAACAAATGTAAGACCAAATTGGCAAATAATTCAATTGCAGCCATTAGGTGCTTATGCAAAATGAGAAAATTCAGAAAAAAAAATCAAATAAAAAAAAATGCTTTTCACCAAAATATCATCCGTTGGCAACAAAGAATCTTTTTTCTTTTCTTTTTTTTTCGAACTCAGTCTGTAATCGAAAAGTTCTGAAATTGCAGTGAAAATCTGTTGTGGTCAAAGGAATTTATTCCCTTCTACTATTACATGCCTCAAAGAGTGAAATTATGGCGATGCAGTATCCTTTGATAGATGCGAATCAATTCGCTTGCTCATCCATCATCGATCTGAATTCTATGCAAAAGTATTCATATTTTCACTGCCCGCCTTACTCTCCTTCACCCCGGGGGAAGTCTCTAATCAGTCAGTTTAAGCATTTTTGTACCATATATATATCTGGTAATAGTAGGTACTGGATCCATATTCCGTAGGTCTGTCAGTCTGTCTGTCTGTCGCCGTTGGGCTCCCTCTACTACTCTATGTGGCTTTTTTTTGCCACTCTGACAAAATGATGAAAACATTTTTGGGTGAGCTTTTTAATGGTTGAAATTTTATCTTGGTGCCGGAGGGAGCATTTTTATTTGCATTTTAATTGAAAATGCAATTTTTCATTTATGTGAATTTGTACTGGATTAGGAGAAATATGAAATTTATCGATAAGCAAAATCGTTCCATTCATAAAAACTGAACTGAATTTTGCGGGTATGTGTGTATGTAAAGATATATGGATTTTATAAGTATCGTCTGCATTCGGTTCTATAAAATATCGCTTACGGGTATAATCCTATAAAGATTAATAAAAGTGTTTATAACATTTACAAATAATATTTCATTGGTTTCAACATTCGAAATTGCCACTGCTGCTGAGGACATTAAGACAACAAATTCTGGACTTGTTCCCCCTTTCATGTCTCGGAAAAGTGCTACGAGTATAAAGGAAACTCTGCATGCGGATACATATTACTACCCATGAGACTTATAGTGGTGGAGACTGAGCTTAGCTCCATTGTATTAGGCTTGAGGAACATAACTATGCTATGTATGTACATTTCTATCCTATTTCAGGAGATCCTTGCAGAATTGCCTCTTTCCGGATAGCTATAATAATATCTAGATAGTATCCTGTCCTAATTGCATAATATTTGTATATATATATATATATATATATATATATATATATATATGTGTTTGTGTGTATTGTCCCTTAAACTCAGAGAAACAGATCAAGCGAATTGGTGCCCAATTAACAAATCACTTAAATTTATGGACTGCATTCGAATAGTATTCGGAACCGAACAAGCAATTTATGTTGCCCATTTATTACTCTCGGTGGGTGGGACTGAGAATGATGTAATTGAGGCATACTACCAGTGCCATAAACAGATGAAGTCAACTGCGTACAAAATGCAAATTTTACAGTTGAATAACCAATTTTTGGTTAAGCACAGGCGTCATTTTATAGGAGAGCTCTTCGGAGCACCAGAAAACCATAAAACTATCCATATCTCTGCAAACTATGTAAAGTTTTTTTCTTTGCATTTTTCTTAAAGAATAAATGTCCAATATCTGTTGCATAATGGCATTTTACTTTCAGTCATCATTATAAAGATGGATTTGCATATAAAAGGTTTCAACTCTTAAATAAATCCCTTAAACTAACCGTTAAGGTTTTATGGGTAAAGTGTGACCATAATATGATATGTGCAAAATATATGTATACTCCCTCTATGTGTTACATTATATAAGATAATACATATCATAAAATATGAGGATCTGGAATATATGTATGTTGAAGTGGTGATAAAATCTTTCTCTATAATGCTCGGTAGAGCGACGAATATCACAATTTAGATAAAATTTACCGGGGAGTATAATAAATTTATGGCAGTGAGTTTTAAATGTCTCATCGAGTTTCATTTATTACATTTCAGGTAAACTCTAAGCACACAGGTAAGAGATGTTAGTTGTCATTTGGATTTGTGTCAGACGACTTTCTTTAAAATTGCATAAAATTTTCAAAACTACAGTGCTGGTTTAAACTTTATTTTTTTAATACTTCCCTTTTTTCCGTTGGAATTGAAGTACTAGATTTTTTGCATCTTAGATCGGGCATAATTCAATAGGGTAAAGTCCGATCGGAGATCGAGGTTCTCTGTTCGTCTCAGCTAACTGATGACTATAACTCGTGGAAAAAATTATTTTTACTTGGGGTACTTTTATAGTGAGGAATATAAACACCGGCGCAAGAAAGCTCCAATACGGCATGTTACATATCAAATGAAAGCTCTCGCCGAAAACTTTCCGCGCTAATATGCTTTTTTTTCTATTAAAAAAAAAATATTAAATTTAGTAATGTCCGTATTTTAGTTTCATACTTTAATGCCCTAGATGAAATCTGGAGGGTATACTAAGTTTATCATTCCATTTGTAACACCTAGAAATAATGATGGTAGAGCAACTCCTTCGTAAGATTGCCATACAAAAATTTGGACAGTACCGCGTCAACGTAGAGAGCTGAAATTTTGTGGATAGTGTTTTCATAAAAATAGTAAATACAAATTCTAAATCGAGTAAACCCTTCTTGGTGTTGCCATATAAAAATTTAGAATTTTTACGTATACTGCGAAAGCGATAAGTTCTATACGGTTTTCATGTACTGAAAAGAATATGAAATCCTATAAAATTGGTTGTAATCATTTTTTTCTGTCCGAAGAACAGTTCTAAAAATATATACGAAAAACCTCTTCAAAAATCAAGCTTCCACAGCATTCATCTAGGGTATCATAAGAATTGGTCTTACGGAGAGGGTCCCTACTCGTCACCACCGATTCCGTCCAAATTCATAGTATATGTAGGGATTGACTAGAAGGAGAGTGCCGCAAGTGGGAACTCCAGATGGCCAAGCGAAACCGAAATAATGCATAATGTATGTGAGCCTGAATTTAAAATTTACACTTTTCGGAAAACTTTGATAATTACCATATTGCGGGTATATTCGCAATATTTAAGCCACTTTCTTTTCGTTAGAAATATTTGTAATCTGTTATGTTTCAAATTCAGAAAACCAGAAGTCATTACCTCAATTAGTTTAGGTGCATTTTCCAAAATAATGTTGCGAGGTTTGCTAAATTACTTTCAACTTACATTAATTAGCAGCAGATACTGTAAAGCTTCCACCTTTATCTCTCGGCCAAATTCTAACCGATTTTCAAAATTATTTTTACTAAGTTCATTGTGAGTTTTTATGATTTTTTTAAACTATTACGAAATTCGTACGGCAGCGGGCTACAGAGTGCTAGCCCGTGATGGGTTACTTAATATTATTATAATAAAACAAAAATAAAAATAAATTAATAATTAAATTATTTTATCGAATGATAAATTCATTGTCAAAAAGGTAATTCATATACACCAATGGGAAAAAGTTTCTCATTTCCAGAAATCGGGGGTTCTGAGGGAGGTGGGGTAAATCTTATTTAATTTGCAAAATTCCTTTTGCTTGTTTTTTTCCATTTTTTTCTGATTTTTTGAACATATTTTTCTTCCCCTGCTGATTAAGTTACGAAATTTAATTTTCGATCACCAAAATTCTGTCTGAAAAATTCATTTCGAAATGTTTTTCTGCAACGTATCGATTAATGCAATTTTTTGTATTTTAATGGATGGACTTTTATTAATAGATTATCTGGACAAAACTTCAGGAAGATCGGATGTCCCTTTACTTGTTTAAATATAAACTAAATATAAATATCTTGCATACCCACTTTTCGCCATCTACTAGCGATCTTTGAAAACGCACGGAAATGCTACTTACAGAATCGAAAATCTACATACCTTCTCTGTGATTGGCATTTAACTCGAATAAATATGGCACTTTCGTTCAAATTCTGTAGCAATTTAACCGCGACAACTCCCGCGTAAATTTGCAATCTTGAGTATTTTCCAAGGGGTAAGCCTACAAAATCGCGGGCTCTTCTACATCATACATTATTTCGGTTTCGTTTGGTAATCTGCAGCTCCCACTTGCGTTACTTTCATTTGTAGTCAAGCCCTCCTTATACTGTGAATTTGGACGAAATCGGTGATGACGAGTAGGGACCCTCTCCATTAGAACAATTCGAGTTTTTTTACTAGTTATAAATTGAGTTTAAAGTAAAATAAGATAATTACGGACATAATATTATTTAGCATACCTGTAACTTTCAATCGATCGGGAATGATGTAGCGACGACAACAACATTTAAAACTACACACACAAAAATGCCCTCTCATATCTTGCAATGCACAAGAAAAACGAAGAACGAGTTACATCGACAGATCGAAAAACTTAGTAATCTATTCTATTGATAGTAATCGGTCGAAAACGGTCG